>KZ808653.1:156211-170893 GCA_000696205.2 Oncopeltus fasciatus | reverse complement strand
ATTGATAAAACTTCCTCTCCAGTAGAAGGTATGATAGTTCTATATTCATTGGTAGTGAAAATAACCTTTTAGATTATTTACCTAGAGTTTTATATATATATATATATATATATATTTATATATACTCCTTATTTAAAAAAAAGTATTCTGTACATATTTCATACACTTTGACATTTGCACTAAAAATAAACCATTGGATACAATACATCTTACAATATTATATACCATGATGTGAGTAGAGCTATCGTTATTTAAGATTTTCGCTTTGTAATTTGAGTAATTCGTTTTAGTGAATCCACAGCCATTGTGATAGTGTGGGATCCGAGGGGCCCATAGAGGTTGTCTACGGCGGGAACCGGGCTAGCCGCTAGGGTCCCTAACCTCGCTGGCGCAGGCTTGGCGATTAATAACAGTCATTTACCTTCCGTCTCCATTTCCCAGCCTACTTCGAGGACTGCATGTCTGCAGAAGTTAAGAGCACACGGGCCGGACATAAACAGACAAGTCTTCCTCCTCCACGCCATATAATGCTCCAACACAGAAAGGAGGTTGCCGACGAGATTATCTATTCTTTGGAGCCGTATTTGTTTTCTTACTTACTAGGCTTTATACAACCCAGTGAGTTCGCGCCAGGAGACACAGGAAGAGGGCTGGATCAAAGGTATTCAGAACACTTCCTCAAAATTTTAAAATCACCGTTATTATTAGTGTTTAAGAAAATGTTTCATAAGCAAAAAAAAAAGTGCAAAAATATAATTATATTACATATATCAAGTTGCCAAACCAAATACTGTATTCAGTCTGTCTATAGCAAACCCTAGGAATAATTCATTATTTGGTTGAAATAGAATGAGAAGAAGAGTGTATTTAGGGGGACAATAAAATACATAAAATCATAACATTTTCGTTCTTATTCGAGTTATAAAAAAGCTTGTAGAACACTTACTCCTGACACTTGAATAGACAATTTGATTTACC
Organism: Oncopeltus fasciatus; assembly: GCA_000696205.2. Lineage (NCBI taxonomy): Eukaryota > Metazoa > Arthropoda > Insecta > Hemiptera > Lygaeidae > Oncopeltus > Oncopeltus fasciatus. The sequence goes on along the minus strand of KZ808653.1, from coordinate 169,915 downwards.
AAGAAGAGAGAACTATGCTTGTAAATGTTAGTAGTAGTAGTAGTGAATATGCCTTATGGGCCGTTGTATTTCAAGTTAGGAAGTCGTTTAGAATACATAATAGGAGCAAAATGCAATTTTAACGTTTATGTTCTATTATATATATATACACACACACACATACAAATAACGTTTAATGGACCACATTTTCAGCTTATGCAATGTAGGATCGGTGAATATCATATCATCATTGTGAATAGCATGATATTCCTGAGGGAGAAAATATGTTAAAATGCACATTAAGAAAAATATTTTTTATTTATTTTTTTTTAGTAACTTTATNATACATTCTTTTTAAAACGAGCACCACTCAAAAGCATGACTTTAGGACAGGAATTTCTAGAGGGGAATGACACTTCTCGTACAGCTCCAAATAATCCAATCACATCATAATTCTTGTATTTTTGTTGAAAAACATTCCTTATTTTTAAAACATGCATTATTAGTTAAAAAAATAATAATAAAAAATACAAAAAAATAAGAAAGAACTTTGCTGAATTTGATGAAGAAGCTGCCCAATGGCAGAACTCCCAAATCTCTGTTTACAATATACATGGTTTGTTTTTTCTCTTCATATTATTTTTTTTTTAAATAACGTGTTGGCAATGAGAAGGTCACGGGGCCATTTCCTATTCAGGCGGCGTGGTGGGTTATTAGGATGGGTAATACTGGATAGAGTTTGGCCTAAAGGATTGGGATGCATGGAAAAGCCAGAGTGGAATTTATTAAAACGGGTTGTAATGATGTCTTTAACTAAAAGGATTTTAAGGTCATTATGGAGTAAGGAGTTGGCGACGTAATAGGGTGCATTAACTATGATTATTAGGATTTTGGATTGGAAGGACTGTATTGTTTGGATGTTGGATGGTTTAGCTGTTCCCTACAGATCGACTCCATACGTCCAGATAGGTCTCAGTAACGTCTTATAAATGGTAAGTTTGTTGGTCACAGTTTAGGTTGACTTGCGGCTTAGTAGCTTGTAAAGTTGTCCAAGTCTCCTATTTAGTATCTGTCTTTTGATTTTTGTATGTGTGTTCCATGTTAGACGGGAGTCAAGATAAAAGCCTAGGTACCTGACGCAATTGGAAGTTTGGATAGGGTTGTGATTAAAGTAAATTCTGCCAGGTTGTTTCTTCCTTAGTGTGAACGTAACATGACAGCATTTACCTTCGTTGACCTTAATTGGCCAGCGCTGGCACCATCGCAGTATGTCCATTAGATAGAAAGACATTTAGGAATGTTATTTCAAATTTAAGTGGGCTCTCGTTTTTTTTTATTTTTATAATAAAGAAACCAAATTCAATATTTAGGCATTTTATGTGTATTAATTTAAAAAATTAATTTTTAGTTGAAGAGGGATTATAATCAATGGTATAATCATATCTTAGTAGTTGTTTGAGTCACGAAAAAGTTAATAGGACGAAATGTGTGCAAAAATAGTTTTTCAATGTTTATGCACTATCACATTAAAAAAATAAATAATACAAATGAAATGCTAAACAGGGAAGAATCCCCCTTCCATACTCAACCATCCCCGGCCATTGTAGTGCTAAATTTAGTGGTTATACATATTATGCTCATTTTTCTTTCTGGCTTGCCATTTATGCCAATTTTCAATTAAATATGGCTGAGAATTTATTTCGTTGAATTCAACTAGCAAGACAACGACATCCAGTGTGATAATTGTAAGAAGGCTTGAAGAAGACACTCAATGATAGCTTGCGATGCGAATTGACGATGCCTTCATTAAGTCGCCGACGGGGAATTCATTTAGAGGCTTAGAGAGAGAAGTCAATATCTCGCAGGGAAGACTGTAGAAGAGGTCAACACCCAATTGAAACTGATTGAGGCAGGAATCGATCTGGAAGTTGAGGCTAAGTAGGGGATAGACACAGGACTCTGGTGTGTAAGACTGTAAGGAGATGTCTAAGCGGCTTCCTCCTTCACGCATCTGTGGCCGTGGATCTTGATAGACGGAGATCTTCTTCCGCTCTGCAAGACAAAGTCCTACGAGGAGTACCAGGCATCTTGTTTAACGAGCGAATCCTCCCTCTTATCGGCATCTTCTCCACACAACTACAGCAGGCCCATCTCAACCCCAATCAGTAACAAACTATGCAATTAACTATTTGTACGAATCTATATTTAGTCTATATAACAATCCATAGATAAAAAGAAATTACAATATTTTTTTCTGATTTATAGATAAAATTCCCTTCACAACACAAAAATTAATAATTACGGAGTATTATAGATATTAATACACTATAAATAATGGAAATGGAGAATATCTTTTTACTACAGATATTATTATTAAATGATTTTTGTTGGAGTTCAGTCAAGGTAAATAAATAATAAAAAAATACAATTTAAAAAAATGTGTATTTTTTATAACAAAACTAATTATTATCTGCCAACGTTTAAAAAAAGAAAATGTTGGCAGATAATTAAAAAAATAAACATTTTTAAAATTGTATTTTCTTGAATCTACTTTGACCGGACCCCAGTAAAATATCATCAAATAATAATTAATAAGCGAGTTAAAAATAATAAAATAGAATAATTAAATTTAACGTTAAATATTTAGAGATTACACAAGTAAATCTAAATCTGACCATTAATTCATGAGCTTCGATGTTGTTACTTCGCCATTTTTTGTCACCAATTTAGCCTTAGAAGCCACTCAAATATTCTCTCTGATGTTCCTCATCTGAAGTATTATAATATGAAAATCCGAGATCCATTCGAGTCACAAGTGTTTTGTCAGATAGACGGTATCGAAGTAAACATATTTGTAGTGTGTCCTTTTACCCTTTTCAAAATTCAAGATCTTTTTATTTTTCACCATAAAGGATTGCTAATGTTAATGTCATTATTTTTATTTTTTTTCTCATACATTTCACTTATTTTGTCTTCCATTCTAATAATTCGGAGCCCTCAAATCTATTGCTACTTATGTTTTCTCTGTCAATATATAACACTTCGTACCAATATTGGGTTACAAGTAAATGAAAAGATAAACAATAAATACTGAAGAAAAAAAAAATTACCGGAAAATCTGGGAAATTTTAATAACTAGAAAGAGGAGTATAAGCTTGAACGGATCATATTGAAATAGGAAATCAATAGAACACTGCAGGTCACATATTTCGATTTAAACGTAACATATTAAATTGTTTAATAATGAATTAATGATATACCCCCCCTTCACACACACATTTGTCTTTATGCTTGAAACAATTAAGAACTTTCTATATTAATATTTATCAGATTTCTTATATATTGGCTGAAATAGGTCAAAGGTGAGATTAGTGGAGAGGGGGAAGGTCAACACATAAAATGTCAATTTCTTCGTTTTTATCACTTTTATTAGGAAAAAATGGGTATGGAATAAAATTGTTCTAAAATATAATTTCACGAAAATTATTTTTCAAGAAAACACATATCAAATAAGATATTTAAGAATTTAATTTAGAGAGTTGGGAAACCATATTCAGTTTTAGATTAAATCGTATGAAGAATGGGGTGATGGGGGGGTTAAAGTTCATTGCTTTTTGAGCTACGAAAAATTTTCTAGAATATAATCGGCGTAAAATGTGATTTTCTTACGTTTATAGTTTATAAAATGTGTAGGTAAAACGCATATTAGGAAAAAAAATGTACGACTGTAGTTACACATGGGTGAGTATGTACTCCACACTCTGTTCCTGGCCAATCTGGAGCAATGTTCAGTGGCCATATGTACATCGTATCCTATGCATACATTGTCCTCCCCAGCTTGTTAATTAAATTTCAAAACTTACAGTTATTTATAACTTTCTTTGATTAAATACATGATATCTGCTACACGCATCTCCTGCCTGTCTGTTATTATATTTTTAAAGATATCTATANATAAGATTGAAGATGTCATTACTGTACTTGGTAAATAAAAAAAATAAGAAATGGTATGACCACTGTTATATAGTATGATATAGCATTGTATCGCATATTTATAAGCGAGAAACCAAATTTAACTCGTTATAACTAATTTGGACTCTCCTTTTGAAAAGTTTCTGTATACTTCACCTACATACATAACATGTGTGTGTGTGTGTGTGTGTGTGTGTGTGTGTGTGTGTGTGTGTTTATATATGTATTAACAATAACTATAAAGGAGAAACTACATTCTTTGGTCTTTTTTTTTGCAGCAAACATTGGTTGGTTTTGATAACTTGATAGAAAATAACATTTTACACCGGAATTCAACATTATATATGTGGGGTTTGACCTAACCGTATATTTAAATTTACGGCTAAATGTTGTTTTCTCATTAGAATTTAGCAGAGCGCATTTTAATGAAAGACTGTGGGACTCAAATGTGAAACGAGAGCAAAACTGTAAGTTAGCGAGCTTAATGCTTAGTTTGGAGCACTGGAAGTCTGGAGTAGCTAGCCCTAGGGGGGACAAGACATCTCTCGTTCCAGAGTTCCAGAGCCGACGTGTTAAGCGTAGTCGGTGATAGCTCCCTCAGACAGGGGGTAGTTCTGCCGAGGAAAATGGCCACAGCCGGGGTAGGTCCCTCCGCAGCACACGGAGGGTAAATCAAATTAGGTGGCCGGAGGCTGGCAGTTCGGAAATAGGGCAGTAACAGGGCCGGCCAGACCACTGACCACAAGCAATCCTAGGTCCGCGCCTCGCACAATTCATCCCCTACCCCTCTCGTCACCTCAATCCACCCCCTCGACCCTCAACCCTCAAGCCTATAGTAGAATCAGAAAGAGAACTCTACAATCGTGGCATATCCCATTAAGATTGATATGTCGAACTATGAAGAGTATATTTACCAGTCATGTAAGAAGGAGATTTAGTTTTCTAAACTAATGAGTAGTTGAGATCAAATACAATTTTTTTTAAATTATTAAAACGGTTCTTAGTACAAACTTGAACTAAGACAGCAATGTAGAACAAACTTGTTGAAACTTCCGATAGAGTTCTGTTTCATGACTTATTTTCATGTTACTACAAAAAAAAAAAAAAAAAGTAAAACAATAAGATAAAAAAAGAATTTAAGTTTTCGTTTAATCTTTAAATTTAAGCTGTAAGTTAATATCAATGCTTTGAACAGTTAAAGATGATTTTTTTTTTTTTTTTTTTTTAATACAAAGAATCCTTGACTCATCTCGCCTAATCCTCATCGAAAATTTCTTCTCTANTTTTTTTTTTTTTTTTTTTTTTAAATAAGAGATCAAATGAATGGGGCTCATTGCTGCTTCTAAATTTCTTCATTGTCAATAAATAATAGCCTGACTGGATTCTTTTTAAAAATAAATTCAAATGCAACGTTTCAATGTTATATTTATTAGTAAATTTATAAATGTATGAAAATACATGTATAAATAAATAAATAAAAACTATCATCAACAATCTGAATACAGATGGAGGGGATAGACCTCGCCACAGAAAAACCAAGGTAAAACGGCCACGCCAAACCCTCAAGACCCACCCCCTTGTGTAATTTAGAAATGTATAGGGATAAGAAATATGTTTTTGATTTGTCTCATTGAGACAAAATTTAATTTCTTAAAAATATTTTAAAAAATTCAAAAAAGGAGAATATTTTTTCTATACTTTATGTTTATTAACTTAATGATAATGTACGTATTAAAAAATTATAAATATATATATTTGAGAGCACTCTAGCATGCATAATGTTTTAAACAATGAAACTAAATTCGGTATTTCTATGAATTTATTTTATTTAGCAGCATACCTTTGAATGATTAGGCTTTTATCTTAAATCAATTTATATTCTTGTTGCTACACTCCCATTATATTATTCCTTTAATAAGTTCTAATACATTTTTCTTCACTACTTAGTAACTGTGAAAAATTTAAATTGTACTGTTTCTAAGGCACTTTACACCTAGCCGAATTTTAAAAATTAGTTTTTTAGTTATTATTTTTGTACGTATGCCTAAAAATTATTAAGTGGCCTCTAAAGGAGAAAAATTTTATTTCAAAGATTCAGGATTCAGACCCAGAAAAATTATATTTATTATAAATATTAATTTATAGGGAAAAGGGGTAAATTACACCGAACATAATAACTCTTTATGTGAGGTCTTTATAGTTTTTCAGTTTCCATGAATCATCTGAGCGTTGGGAATAGGATTACAGGGGCCTTATAATTATAAGGTATAATTCCCTCTATAATTTAAATTCAATTATTTTAAAATAATAAAAATATAACCGATTTGATAAAGTACTAAACAAAAATTGTTCAAAAAAAATTCCCTTTAAGTTACTTAGTGAAAAATATAAAAAGAAAATATTTTCGTCGCAAATGTTTCTTTACTTGGGAAATGGCTTAACCAAGACAAAAGTCAAGTGCTCACAAAACTAGCATATTCCTACACAATACCCACACACATTGAAGATAAAAAAATACACATAAATTATTCTAGTAATAGAATACACAAAACATTGTTGAATCATGAATGAAATTTCTCATAATTACTTTATCTACGCAGCAGATCCTAATTAAAATTATGACGAAATATAATTACTGTAAATTGCAACTTATTTACAACGAATTAAATATAAAACATTCAATAACTGTTAATGAGCAACGCGAAGAAAGAAAGAAAGGAATCTATTCTTAATGAAAAACAAATAATAGCTATTGAGTTAAAGGCAATAAATAATTTACCTACAGACATTTTGGATATTGCAGGAAAAAATTCTGAAAAGAGATAGGAATGAATACAAAAAGCCACATAAGTTTTTTTTCTCTAATACGGAGTCCCGTAAAATGGCCGTCGGATAAAAAAGAGACAGAGAGAGAGAGAGAGAGAGAGACATGGCTCCCTTTTTGCAGAGCTCTCGAATATGGCGGGATGAGTTTGTCAACAGATGGATTGGAATATATTCCTTTTGCCTGGGGCCTCTCTCGGTGCCAGTAATGTACAGCTCAATCAATGTCTGCCTCCGTAGACCAGGGCGAATTGTCTCAGCCAGAGAGGACTGGACAAGAAAGGAGTGCCCAGGGGAGGTTTCCAGTGCAGAAATACATTAGCCTCGACAGGAATAGTTTGAACGACAGCCAAATCCAACTTCAAACAGGAAGCAAGAAAAACAAGGCTCTCAGCTGCATTCGTATTGCGGCATGCTACTTCACTATCCCCTCCTAGACACACCCCAAAGAAATCCTCATCCCTCAATATAGTTTTAGTGGGACAAAGGGGGGGCCCGAATCCCCCACTCTGATAGTCATCTCTACCGCTTTCAAGTAGAGTCCAACAAAATAAATAAATTTATTTTGGAAATGTTGATCATTGAAGTAAATAAGTTAACAATGAAGAGTCTCTACTAACTCGGGTTAAATAAATATATATTATCACGTTTAGAAAACCAAAAAGGGCAATGGACGAAAGAAAAGTATTCTGAGGCTGGATGATCTAGAGAATGGACTCCTCAGCCCTCTGAACTTCTTTCATAAATATCTAACTAAATATTAGCTATATTTCGATAGTTATATATACTAACAAATGCATAAAGTCATTTTAAATCGACCCCCCCCCCCCACTAAGACAGTAGCGAAATCTTTGGCCGTGTTGATGTACGATTAAAGAAGTGCATTGAATTTGGTTAAAATGTTATTATATTATTATTTTTTACAATATTATTATTCAAAATTAACAATATTTTTATTATTTGCTGACTTTTTGCTATAAATTTATGCCATCTTCCGGGCAGATATAAGTACGCGAAACATTTATTTCAGCCAATTCATTTCTGTATTAATGATAGTCTGTTTTATTTCATATTTCATACCTATTCTAAACATATTGAAATTATGTTAATAGCCCTGAATATGACTTGCATTTTATTTTATATATANTAACCTTAATTGTATGCGCCATACATACAGATGCAATATAGCCTTTATCTTAATGATGCCTTAAGGGAAAGACGAACTCGTATGATTTCGGGGTCCACAGAGAGCACACTTTGTGGAAAGTACAGTTTTATTATGAGTCAGATCTGAGTGAACTTTAGCCTGATATTTCTCAGAGAAACTAACATTGAACTGCAGCCGCCTACATTCTTATTTAACTTGAAAACACTAGCTAGCTCGACTGCTAATTTAAAATTAAGCTATGCCTTGCTTCAAAGTAGTAAACGGAGTTCTTCGCTTTGGAGACCTGCAACTAACTGGGTACAGAGCCTCAGAAACCCAATTCTCGGGAAACTTGCAATGGCATGTCAATCGATTTAACCTTACACTGTACTCTTGAAAGTTTTACCAGAATTTTGACTGCAACGATTAAATCGTATACGCTGAGCAAACTTATTCGGTGTTGGGTCGTAAAAATTTTTGAATTAAACTCTCTTGATCCTGAAAAGTTTCTTCTCTGGGTTTCCGGTCTCACAACTTCTCATAAGTAATATTGTCCAACCCGTTCAATAACACGGGAGTTTTGTATTCTTCTGGGGTCCAGTTAATGTATAAATAATATTTTAGCTTACGTATGCAGGTCCTCCAGTGGGTTGGGTCACCTTCTAGTGGCACCAGCGGAGGCCGATGCGCCGTCATCTCCAGTGGATCTCTAACTCCTTGTACCTGAAGTAGATCTCATACCACTTGCTCTTCCATCATGTCCGCAGCGCCGGTATTATATTTTTTATTTTTTTTTTTTTATTTGCGTGTTAGCCTTCCATTCAACCACTTAGGGTCATGGAGGGAGGGGCTATCTACAGGTTGCCACCCCATTTTAAACATCCATGGCTCAGGACAAGCTTCTATATTATAAATAAAAGATTGACCTGGGCGGGATTTGAACCAGCGGCGTCAGGATTGCGATACCCGTACGGATTCCCTGAGCTAGCCTGGCCCCATATATTATTTTTTTAAATGAAAATTATTTAAACTCGAGCTCGAGCTTTAATTATAAAAGATAAGTTGCCATGGAAGAGAGAAGTCTCATAAGGTAAAATTTGAAAAATATTTTCTGTCTTGAGGATAACGCGATAATACAAATGACAGGTTTAGAAATTAATTATAATTGTATTTCAAATCCTTTTTCATTATATTATACATGAAGTAGGATGTAGAATCTAGCCAAGAGGAAGATCCAAAAAACGTACGAGAATGTTGAATCCTTCTTTGGAGTGGCTCCGACCTGGAAGACCAAGGAAGAGGTGGAGATGATCTAGCAGTGGAGAGCATTCGCCACTCCGACCTGTATTAAATTCGAGGCTGTCCCAAGAGTGACATCCCCTACCACTGTCTGCCTCATCTAACATTAAAACCAACAATTCCCTGAGGCTCTTCTTCTCGTCCTTCTTCCCTCGTCCTTCCTGCCACTGTCTCTCTGCGGCGTCTCCAAAGCCCTTTCGCAATCCAAGGTGATGTATGTGACAGCCCAGCTCTAGTACCTCCCTTCTACTCCTCGCCGAGTGATACTGCTCTCGTGCTCTTCTGCTCCGATTATATAGCAGATGTACAATTTATTCTGAACCATTCACTTTAAATACTAACAAATACAAAATTCAACGAAGAAAACAATAGTAGTACTTGGACGAACTAAGAACGAGAGACAGAATCGTAATACTTAAATGCAATCTAGGGACATCTACTACTGCTTACTAGACGAGTTTCCTATTCTCCAGTTTTACTAAAAAATTTGAGACATATTTTAGATTTTAAAAATAATTCTAAATAGTATATTTTGTGAGAATACTTCATTGGCGATTAAAAGATAACCTTGATGTTCAACCGCTGCAATGAGAAACTTCATGGGTAGCTTTTTGGTTGATTTTTTTTTTAGTAAGGATTAGCCTCAACCACTTATGGTCATGGAGGGTAAGGGCTACCTTCAGGTTGCCATTCTAAACACCCATGGCTAAGGATAACCTTTCATTTATCGATAGGAGTTATGCGACATTTGTTTTCTAGAATATATTAGCAAATGTTTTAACTCATTAAAATAAATGGAGGTTTGCCTCCACTCTCCATCACCATCATTTATATTTTTATTAAGTGTTAGCCTCAACCACTTATGGTCATGGAGGGAGAGGCTATGTACAGGTTACCATTCCATTCTAGCCACCCATTGCTCAGGACAAGCTATTGTTTATCGATAGGAGTTATGCGGGATTTGTTTCCTGGAATATATTAGCTAATGTTTTAACTCATTGAAATAAATGGAGCTTTGCCTCCACTCTCCATCACCATCATTTATATTTTTAATAAGTGTTAGCCTCAACCATGGAGGGTTGGGCTACCTTCAGGTTACAATCACTCTCTCAGTACAAGAATTTATTTATTGATAGAAGCTTGTCGTGGGCGAGGTTTCAACCCGCAAAGGCAGGATTACGAGACCCGAACGGATCCCATGAGCTACCCTGGCGCCACAACTAACAGTTTTATCTAATTTCCAAAAGTAAATAAGGTGACATAAAGTTGTATAATAACTGGCTATTTTAAATAAATTCCAACTTCTCTTTTATGTCAGGTCTTGCAATCTGATATTAATGACGCCAGTCACTTGATGCATGCTCCTGTTGAACTTGAACCTAACTCCCTATGCTTGATTTGTTTGCTCTATTGTCTATTTCACACAATTTAGAAAATTTCCTAAAGAACTCCCTATTCATTGCTTCCATGTTTCTTAACACTACACAACTTTGTCGTAACATGGTGCTGCCATCTCTGGTCTTCGGCTGGAACCCTCTCAGCCAGTTGGCACCCGGGTTATTCATGGACTCGTGACCAGCAGGTCTGCTCGAGTCAAATGAGCGCATATTTATTTCTTCAAGACCAGAGTGGTATATTTATGTAATGGCTGAGTAAGGGAGTCACAGACCGAGAAGGCGATGAGGACTAAGCTGAGAAATCTCAAACTGCCAGGCCGTAAACAACCGAACTCATTTACGCATTCATAATTGACCAAAGCTCCATTGAATAATATATGCTTTATAGATAAAAGTGTTTTAGTATTCTACTACTCCTGCAGTAAAATATTCAAAATTAGTTAACTCAGTAAAATATTAGGTAAACAGATTCACCCAAAACACTCAGTCTATTTCTCTCGTTATATTATGTTAAATTAATTTATTTTCCTGAAGTTTCTTCTATGAAGTGCCACCCCAAGCTATGAAAACCATTTGGACACCCTTTAGTAACACAAAAATAACCCTACCTCCTTGATAAGCTGTTGCGTCACATTCTTTTGATATATATATTCACTAAATAAACAAAAATCTCTTTGATTGATGAGCCCTAGAATATGTATTTTTGGTTTAAAAACGGTCGAGGCAATGCGCTATGAAAAACTGTCAATAATACTTTACTGTTTCCCCACGACAGTGTGAAATAGGTCATGAAATTCTCTCGCTAATTTAGCGTATGTGAGCTGATATTCTCGACGGCTATTTATTGTTCGCGTTATAAATAGGAGGGTGGAGGGGGTTAGGAAGACGGCGGTTCGCTCATCTCCCCCTCCACTACATTATCTCAGTCAATTTTATTTTCATGTTTCATTTCGTCCAGGCCCTTTATTATTTCACTCTATTTACTGCTTCTCTCAAGTTACTCTCCTCCTCCAGGAATCCATATTTCATAACACTCCAGGCTAAAAGAAGCTGAGATAAATTAGGTTAGTTACTTTTAAATCCTCTCATGCTTGCTGGAGTTCCAGGATCATCGAGTCAAATCATACCCTCCAACTCGAAAACTTCAACTCGAGTTCGTTCTTCTTTTCATGGCTGATCTTGTAAAGTAAGGCCTATGTTGTAGATCTACTTTAATGGAAATCTGCAAACTCTGACTTAATCTTTAAGCACTACATAATTGTCAGGAGGCATTATTGCCCTGCAAAATCTGCTTCAGGGAACGACAAAAAAAAAAAAAAAAATTGAAATTTTAAAAAATCCTGATGGTGGAGGGAAACGTAATATGCTTTTAAGCAATCAAAAACTCACACCCAAATATATTAAGATACAAAATGCTACTCTGTTGTATCATATACAGTTATGCAGGAGAACAGAGTAACTATTTTCACTTCTTAAAGTATTTAATTTTTTCTTCTTTATATCTTTATACATATTATTGCATTATCTAAACTTATTGTCTTTGATTTATTATTAAATTAATAACTAGTTAGTTATTATATTAGTGTATTTTTTTTTTACTTGAAGTAAGCTTTCTTATTGAAATTACTTTAAAAGAAAAAAAAATACTGATATCGTAAGCCTTCTTATGAGTATTTCGTTGACTTTCTGCATTAGTAGTATGTTGAGTTCATAGAAATGTTTCTATGTAGTAAGAGAGTAAAATGTATCTCATACACTTTTTACTACGATGTCAGTCCTACGATTTTGGGCTTCCTTTACCAGAAGGTTGACTGTCATTAAGTTTCAAGGCCTCGCAAGAATTATGATTTGCTGCAAACATAATAAATGGTCAAAAAAAAAGAAAAAAAAAAAAAAAAAAAAAAAAAAAAAAAAAAAAAAAAAAAAAAAAAAAAAAAAANAAAAAAAAAAAAAAAAAAAAAAAAAAAAAAAAAAAAAAAAAAAAAAAAAAAGGCTTCTATGTTATTAAGATAAATCTGTCAAAAACTATGAGCATAAAGAAGATGGCGACTTATCAATGATGCATCTATTGCAACATTCATTAATCCAACTTAAAAAAATGTTTAGTTTTTATTTTTTTAGAAAAAAATTTATTAGACTAAAAAGAATGGCATTCTTTGATTAGGATTAAGTTATCAAATAGTATAAAGTCCTAGCTTCACCCAAAATTTGCCATTTACTTGATGGCTTTAGACAGATTTGATCATAACACTCTGAATACATTGTGCAAGACCTACTGATACAGTTCACCGACTACAATTCTACCCAGAGAATGTACACTAACCGCGACTTCCTCATAAACGAGTCCAACGTCTTCTTCCCTCGACGGCAGGATAACCGCAGGTAGCTAGGTTATGTAGCACAAGCTCCGCCGGGGTAAGAGCCTTCACTATATTTACTCTCATGAATAAGCGATTACGACTCCTATCAGATGGCTATAAATAATTAAAGCACTCCTCAGCAGAGAGAAGCGCTCTCCACTCCTCTTTTCATGACCGATACCTCTATTTGGAAATCTTATGGACGAATTCTACCTCCGTAATTTAAGTTAAATGAGATTTATTCTTGTATACACATATATAAATTAATATATACAACAATAAGTCCCATTGAGACAATTGAACTTTAATTACGGAATTGGAATTCGTCCATAAGATTTCCAGATAGAGGTATCGGTCATTTATGGCGAGTATACAAACACTATGTATATATATATACACTCACACTGCCGGACAAAATTAAAGGATCACTTCAATATTTTGAAATTACTGAAATGTATAGGGTATTTTTGAAAATATTCTTTTTTCTTTGGAAGTCACACTTTATTATAAGGGTAATAAAAAATTATTTTCTAGAAATTTTTAATAGGAAAACAAATAAAAAAATAAAAATATCCTACAGTCTCATAATGAAAAAGTAAATCTTTGAAATGAAATGAAATAACAAAACTGAATAAAAAGGAAGAATTCGAGGAAAACGATCAATAATTGGTATTCCCACCTCTAGCTCTGATAATTGCTTCCATTCTCCTGCCCATTCCAGCGACCA
>KZ808653.1:92750-112202 GCA_000696205.2 Oncopeltus fasciatus | reverse complement strand
TTCTATCATCACTTAATTTGTTAAATAGATCAACACAAAATTAAAGTTCAGCGTGAAATATTAGGAAAAAATAATAAACTTGAAGAGTTACAAGAGTGTAAAACTATGAACTATAAATTTCAGGATAAATTATAAATTTTTAGGTTGACATAAGCCCTGCAGGGATATAAACACTTCATCCACCATGAGATAAAAGGTGGCCCTCCAACAATTGTATACACATGTTTGTCTCGTGTGCTCTCACGTTCGCTATTTCTAAAATAAATAAATAAAATTCCTCATTCAATACATTTTTAGCAAACACCTCGAAATTACAATGTCCGACAGAAATAGGATAAGGACTGGACAGTATATTCAAGATATCAGTAGGATAAATAAGAGGTAACGCCCAAATTAAACCATCGGGAACATCTGCAAAGCGTAAACAGCCATCCTGTGAAGAGGACTGCGGATATATGAGACCATATGCACGAGGGGAAAGTATCTTTAGCATCAGAAGTGTGATACACATACATATATATATCTCGAAATACCCATGACTTGGCTGCTACGAATAGGAATGCTTTTGATGGTGCCGAAGGACCATTTGAGGATTCACTTAAAATAATTAGCGATAACATGATTGGCTCTCTTCCAAACTCTCTTCAATTGTCTACATCTTACAGCAAATCCTGCTTACATCATTCAGGGTTCAATGGGGATCAAAGCCTTCAAGATTTACGGACCATTACGCAGCAATTGGATGCACTAAGCGGAATACTTAGCATGGTAGTTAATGAATATTACTGAAACTTCCAGGTATTCTGCCAAATATATATTTTAATGAAAATAAAATTTCTTTCCAAAACAAATTGCTCTAAACTAAATACTGATTCCACTACATATCAAAAAACATTTTTCACTCGCACCTGACTGAGGTAATCTCGCTAAGAAAAGCCACTGATTGCGACAAATAGACCGATATATTGAAAAGTACCGATCAAGAAAATTCCCACTCCTAACTAATCAATATCGCTGAGTACCTCCTAAAACATTTTATCAATAAAATAAGTATGTCGTTCCATTACACTAACTGAATATTATGCTCGTCCAACAACCGAAAAATCATTGAGTGTGACTCCCGCCTCACGTTGCCCCTGGTTCAGCATTTTAAAATTTTAAAGCTACTTGCTGAATTTTATTGAGAATAACTTAAACAGAAAATTGTGACCTGTAGAGTGATTATTTGCACATACACACACAACTGGGATTTAAATAGGCAGTAAATTTAAAATTTGTATTTATTTTACACACACACACACACACACACACACACACATATATATATAAATGCTTCATGTCAAATTTTAGCGACTATCGGTAAAAAGCCTAAATATAGAATTTAGTTTCTACATTTTTAAATAATAGATTATTCCATTAATTCGAAATTCAATTTTATTGTATGGGTTTTAATAAAACAAAAATGTTTTTAAAATATATTTAAAAGCTTTTAAAATTTAAATTTTCTTCCCTTCACTACTGATTTATACACTTTAACTAATTATAGCAACACTTGGCAATAGAAAACCAAAATGCCAAATTCATTTTAATTGTTTTAAAAATATCGGGCGATGGCGGCGGACAGATAAATATATATATATAGTCCTGCTCAAGATACTGTATTGTGACAAAACTGAGAACGAAAAATTCTCTTTGTGGGAAATAAGATTAAGTANTATATATATATATACATATACTACAATATATTTTTAACGGACCGTATTTTAGCGTCCAAAAAAAAATTACATGTAAACGTAAATAAATAAAAATTACCATCCTTATGAATTAATATAGCCAGGTCCATTTTTTAGAGGGGTTAAAGTGATCTTATTGAAATTTTAAATATTATATATCTAAGTAGAGGAACTGACATAGTTTCAAATAAAATTCTGGTTGGGATATTCCTGGAAAATGTGATGCCCCATAAAAATAGAGCTCTATTTCTGAAGTGTAGAGCGACATGTGACGTTAACATACCGCGTGGCCACTCTGGAACATTTAACTCTTGTCGCACCCATCATACCCACTAATTGGAATTTATTTATTTTTGGAATTTACATCCTATTCAGTAAAAACGTATAATATTATTGAAAGTTTCATTTTCGGAGATACAAGTAAGTATCTTTGCATACTACGGAGGTATGTCTGCATACAAAATTCGTCCCCTCAATTCTTCTTCCGACTCCGTACGAGAAACTGGGAGAGAGAATGGTAACAAAATAATAATAGCACCGCCGTAACATTTCCTTTTGCTATTTTTGGTGCTTTCTGAAGAGATGGCGGCTAATATAACTGTGATGAGATCTGCACAAATATATTCATCTCTAAAAGAAAATTAATTGACAAAAAAATTATATTGTAGAACCGGCAATAAGCGAAGAATATGGGGAAGCAGAGGAATAAATTATCAAAACTAAATTGGTTCAGCGGAAAGAAAAGTACGCACGAAAATCCCAGGCAGACATGAAAATGAAAATAAAAATTGCTCGATCACACAAGAGCTGTGTAATCCAAACAGATTTCCCGTTTTTCTTTAAACAAGGATCTGAATAAGAGGTGAGTACAGTCAATCTTCAATATTGATCAATTTCAATTTTAATCAGTCGAAGGGGAACAATAAACATAAAAGTATTGACACTGAGCTTTGCACAAGAGAGGTCGAGATAGCCATCGTAGTAATGTCGTCATAACTCCTCTAATAGGCCTTTTTCGTAAAAATAAACGTTTTTATTTACATTTGCAAGCATTATGTTCTATGTATTTTTATTAATTTAAATTAGAAGACAAATGTCGATATTGTAATTTTGATATTACTCAAAATCTCGTCTTTCCCTTATCCAGTTTTAACCAAAATTTATTATTTGAGGATTTGCAATAAAAGTTAAAAAAGGAATTTGGTTACTGTATTTACATATTAATGGGCCTATTACAATTTTTACGAACCATATTTTTTAATCAAATGTAGGATTACTGACATTTCTATAAATTTTGCATAAGTGGGGTCCTGTTTGCCGCGTGAATAGTTTGAACAGGAAGTTTACCCTATGTTATTATGTGTTCTTTAAATAACATAAGCTCTTCTTGTAATACAACAAAGAACAGCAACAAACTAGAGATATTGCTACTTGAGTGAACAGTTTTCACAATGGTTGAGGTTCATGGTTAATGGATCGAGGTCCATTGGCCGTCGAGTATTACGTTGTAGAAATTAATCAGGGTTTCGGAGAAAGGAATGTAAATATCTCTTCCACTATACGTATTCTTCTTGAAATCCTTTACAAGTGCGTGGGTTGAGAGGCAGAGAGAGCAGACGAAGACTCTTGAGGACAGACACTCGAATACAAGGGGTCAGTAGCCGGCCGGCCCCTGCCAAGATGCCAGCAAAATGGTAGCCTCCGGCATGTGACGTACGGACTTTATTAATCTCTCCCACACGCCCCACAAACTTGGGATTCCGCTACTGCCTATCCCACCTGCTTGTAAACTGCCCCTCGACTCCATAAGCGGATTTAGTGCTGAAACGGGCAGAGAGCATTAACCTCTTACAAGCCCTGGTCCTCCTTTTATTATTATCATATCATTTTGCCATATTATATTAAATGTAGTCATGATGTAGACACTGTTGAGCACGAGTCTCTCTTGCCCCATTTTTCTATTTTTCCCTGATGAAGGCTTGAAATTCAGGCCGAAACTTTTAGTTTATTTAGTTGGCAAAAAGAAAAACTTTTTTGAATAAAAATGTGTTCTTAAATCTTTAACTACCATGAGCGAATTCCTGATAATTCTCTCTTCATAAAACTTGAGGGTCGACAAATTCACCTCCAAATTTAATATATAAATTAAATTAAAGCAGTATTATACATTATTACTGACATCATGGATTATATATAGTTTTTAGTGTAAATTATTTAACTAAGTTTTTAGGAAAACTCAAGTTATTTAAGCTGAAAGGATTTTGAAATATTAATAATTGACCAGTAAGTAATTTTAGTAATTCTAACATTATCGATTGTTATCTTGACACTGATTGGGCAAGTTTCAACTTTAAAAGAAAATCTATTTTCAGGATCGTTGAATTAACTCTCATCTAAGTTAAGTTAATATCTCTTTACTATCCTTAATGACGCTTTTACAATTAAGGTAATTAATTTAAAGTAATTAAATTTAATTATATGGCCGTTTTAATTATAGCGCAGTATAGCGATTTTACAAATAAACTCTAGACATGTTGTAGTACATTATCATATCAGGTATACTGTTAATGGACTCATTGTTCAATCCTACCTGTGACTTTAAATATAAAATTTGGAACGGAAATTATGCAATATGATTTTTGTTTAAATGAGCTTAAATTAATGAAATACTTTATTTACTAGCAAACAATTTCTGTTGTAACTCGTTTATTTTCAATAATTTGTAATGTGTTGAATACAGAGTTTGTGAGTGTACATTTTAAGTTAT
Source organism: Oncopeltus fasciatus (assembly GCA_000696205.2). Classification (NCBI taxonomy): domain Eukaryota; kingdom Metazoa; phylum Arthropoda; class Insecta; order Hemiptera; family Lygaeidae; genus Oncopeltus; species Oncopeltus fasciatus. The sequence goes on along the minus strand of KZ808653.1, from coordinate 107,702 downwards.
CCCTAAAAGTGTATGACGTATGTTACTTGATACGCGTCATTAAACTTTATAATAATTTAAAAGGAGTATTTGTTAGTCAATACAAACACTTTTTAAGAGCGTTTTTTCGGGTTAATTTCTCAAAAACCTTCAACAAAATTGTTCGTCGGTCTTGCACACGAAAAGATAAGACTAAATCGCGATCTAAACGGCAGAGAATTGAATATTCAATTAAATTTTTCTTTNAATTAACGACAGATAAAGACGGTGATAATTGAAAAAGACGCTTCACATAACTTTCATTACTTTACACTTATTATTAAAATTATTAAATTGTATGTAAATAGTTAATATAATACAGTATTACTGTCCCCCTAAGGATTCTTAAGGATGAATTTGTTAAACCACAGGATGGCCAAAAGTAAAATACAAAGAGTTCATACTACACTATGGCTACAATCTATCACGTAAAGAAAATATGTTAACGGTAAGTACTAACAATTAAGAGAAACTATTCGAATGCATTGAAAACGAAAAAGATATTGCTCTCAAAGTAAACAGTATTATCATGGATTCATTAATGCCCACTGGTACAGAAATATGATAAAGGCTTGATAATTGAAGAAAAATAACATAAATGAGCAGATTAATTTCATTAAAAGAGTAAACATCAAAACAAATTGAAACTCGCGATATTTATAAATGTATATTTTTTATTGATTGTAAATACTAAATTAATTATATAAATAATTAGTAAATTTTTCTTTCCTGTATTCAGTAAAGCCGGTTGTTTACATTTCTTACTTAATTGTACTATTTACCATCATTTAATGTTCCTTTTGGTGTATTTTATCTCGATATATCATTGAATCGAGATTTGTAGTAGTATTATCTCCACTGTTTAGCAAAAAAAAAAAAAATACTTTAAGATAAAGGGAAAGATCAAATGCATCGCAAAATACTGCAATTTATAGTGGATTTATAACGCAATAACGCAGAAGCTGCGTGGCGTAAGCAGATTTATCGGTAACAAATTGGAGTAAACGACATATAGTATTTGACAGTTGGGAAAGGACGCTCAAGGCAAATCCCCGCTAAAATGGCTCCGTGCGACACCAGTATGATCGGTCATCGTACTAATATATTCGTAAGAGTCCCACACAGGGTTTCCCCAAAGAAATATAGAAAACTAACTTAGGAAAACTATCAAATTTCAAATATATTCCCTCCAATAAAAGGAACAAATGAATACAAATTTTGACAATCCTCTGAACCACTCCTCAAACTCGTCTCATTTCAAACAAAACACAACCCATTTAAGAGTTTGCAATGGAAAGAACTAAGTAACAAAATTAATTTCTAAATTTTATAAATGTTTGGGCCCGCTCAACACTCGATATTACAATATTACATATTTTCCTTAATTTGCAGAAAATATTACAGTGTAAAAATGTCATAGTATTAAAATTGTACACATAATGTGTATCATAATGTTGTATGATCAAAAGGAGAGTTTGTTGACCGTAGATATTATTCTAAGATGATTTTAGTTGGGGTTCGGTCGAGGTAGATCCAAAAAACACAAATTAAAAAAAATGTATTTTTTTAATAAAGGATGGCAGATAAACGTTGGCAGATAATCCTTCATTAAAAAAATACATTTTTTTTTAATTTGTGTTTTTTGGATCTACCTCGACCGAACCCCAACTAAAATCATCTTAGAGTGTGTTCATCATAATGTTTAAATGGGGAGTTTTTCACGGTGGAGATTATTAGTAAAGAATTTGTTGTATTTCAATCAAGATTGATAAAAAAAATATAAAAGAATTAAAAACAAAACAAAAAAAGGATTTTTTATTTATAAATAATAACTTAGTTGTGGTGTATTATCCCACGCAAATCTTAAACAGGACAAGTGTCCTGGCTGGGACTGATAGATTTTTTATTCTATTCCCTCGAATTAATTGTTTGCATTTTTTTATTATCCGCCGACGGTTTGGGCTTACATTGTAAATAAATCATCGCAGGGGCTTATGTGTATCATGAAGGCGAAAGAGGACTTGTTGTCACCTGGATCAAATCTTCAAGACTGATAGCATCATTCGTCTTCATGACAGCCCTGAAGATCACTTACAATGTAAGCAGAAATGTAGGCAGATAATATAAACTACATTTTTACCAATACTTCTTCCAGGTTAAACCGTGTCTTGGAGCATCTAAAAACTCTAAGACACGGTTGAACCCGGAAGAAGTATTGGTAAATATGTCTGAGGACCGTGGAGCCTACGTGAACAAAAAATACTTTTTCTATTTTTTTATTTCAATCTTCAGTGCAAGGAAAGAGAATAAAAAATCGAACTGTCCCAGTCAGGACTCGAACCTGGATCTCCTGCTTTCCGGGCCGGTGCGTTTCTATTTACAAAGTCTGATAAGTTATTAAATTCCCCCCATAATAGTGCGGAGAATTTTTTTTTTTTTTTTTCTTTGAACCAACATTGGCCAAAGAAGTTCTCTACCAATTGAGAATTTTTCTTGTCCCTCTCTAAGATTGAGGAAGATATCGCCTATTCTTCAACGTGACCATCCTCTAATCGGCTCCTCCCCCACCCAACTGATGTCAGCCATTTGCACATTAATTCTATTATCTGCCGAAATTCGCTTAAACATAGAATTTATTTTCCAGCCAATGAATATTTTTACTTCATTCCCAAAATAAAATCAGTTGAAATATGCAAATATCTGACGCAAATAAGAGCCTCAGAGTGGCAGTGTATGCTACTGTTACTTTTGAGTATATCATATAGTACAAGCAGTACACTAAATTATACGATATCTATGTTCACATAAATTTAATAAAAACAATTTGGGTAGGACTATCTGATTGACAAAAATACCTTATCTAGAGTTAAGTGGTGGGGGGGGTAAGAAATCCGATTTGAATGGAGAGGGGAGGAGACACAGGGGGCGGATAGGACACCTAACGGGGCCCTAGTAGAATAGCTGTCTGTTCCGCTTGTCAGAGTGTAAGAGGTCCTGGGAAACTGTGGCCAGGACATTAGTAGGTCCACGACGGGAAACACAAAATTATCTCGTCCTTGCGGCAGGAGAGGTCACTTGCAGAGAACATAGATCCTACCAACCTAACTTTTGCTAACGTAAAATTAATAAATATCAATTTGAAGCGATCAGAAGGCGCGACAAATTTCCCTACAGCAGTGTTATTAGGGGGGGGGGTGCAAAGTGGTAGGTTGCACATTGCTGACACATTTACACGCTTCTTAATTAACTTAAACTTGTCTGATATAATTAATAGCTACATGGTTATACAGGACCTATATATTAGTGTACAAGATCATTATAAATTTATTGTTTAGTTAAACGGGATAGTTAAGTAAATAAACAAATAGGAATCCATTTTAAAAAATATAAAAATTTCAAAAGCACAGATATTTACCTTGATATTTATTTATTAATAAAAATAATACTTATGAAATAAGTCGTCAATATCTTATAGCGTTTATGAAAGATATATACACTAGAAAATTTGCTAATTCCTTGTAGATAAATAAATGAATTTACATGAATTTACAAATTTATAATATTATTCATTTATTTACAAATGAATAAATGAAATTACATCAATAAATTAAATCGTGACGAGAAAAAAAAAATTAATTTAATAAAATGTAAAAGCTTATTATAAGTATTCTGAGTTCATTAAATTATTCTGTACTTTCACACGTAGCAAAAGTATGAACTGATGACCTCTCAATGAGCCCCGAATGAGAAAATACAAAATTTAATTTAGTATTTTTATGTAATTTTGTATTAAAGAGAAAGGTAAAACTTTCATTCATTCATTGACAAATGATTAAAAAATATTCTTAATAGTCACTCAGCGATATTTAAAAAACAAAAGTGAGTCTTTGCTAACACTTTGAACTTTAATTTAATGTTCTTAGAGCCAGAACACATGTTCACACATGTTTGTTTTAAATGAAATTTAGCTCGTCGCGTTTAAATGAAAATTCATATTTCATAACGGAGAGGAATTCGATTAGTTTACGCAGGAGCTGTGTGACGGACTTTCAGAGAAGAATTCATTCTATGAATTGGAATATACAAGAAAAAGTCATTTACTCAAACGTTTACTTAGATATTAGGCTATGAACTCTCCATTTTCCACTTATATAATTCCCCACTAAAAAAAAGTATATATAAAGTATATATAAACACACACACACACAGAAACATATATAAAGGAAACTTAATTATAAACTGTTAAGCCATGCGACCATAATTCCACTTGAACACGACTGAATATGGCTCTAAAGATTAAGATTATTGATTAAGAGTATTAGGATTTATCTGAAACTCAATATTTGGTTAAGTATTTTATAGATTAATCATTGATTTGCCAAAGTTAACAAATATCGTTAACACTAAAATACATTTTCAACTATATACATACATGGTAAATCCTAACACCTAAATACTTAGATATTGATTTTCCATATTTTTTTTCCCTAATAAATTTAAATTACAATCATGAAGGCATTGAGAAATTTGACCATATTATAGGAGTTTACTATATAACTCTCTTAATATATGCACTAGAGTTATGTTTTACAACTAAAAATAAAACGAAAATATCCAGTAATAATTAAGTTATAGCCAGTACATTTTATGAATGATGAAAAATTAAATAAGTATTGTGCTCTAAATCACAGGAGATGTGTTCCATTTTCCCATTTTGGCTGGCCTCGACAACGTAGTTATTAATAATATATGTTCTTTACTTATTTATAATGTTCATCTTGCAAATTTCAAATGAAGCATATACATTACATGCATCGCAACACATCAATAACGCAGACCATTCATGAAACTTTCCCACAGTAACATGTGCAGGGTTGTAAATTCAGGATGAACCAGTTCTGTTAGTGATTTTCCAAGTTAGAGTGTGATGCAGACATTACTCCTGAGAAAAGCGCCAAATACACAATGGTCGCTTCCATTGAGGCCGAATCATTTAGATGGAACATACAGTCCTAAAGGCACAATATAATAAGTGACTGGAACAGGATGGAGAATTGTGAGAATGGAGTCATGGTTAGACGTGGGAGCGTATGGGTCTCCTCTCCACTAAATTATTAAAGGAAGTTAACGGATTCATAAGGAAATCTGCTATTACAGAACACATGGGGAGGAATCTGGACTGGTCTCAGCTATTATATTTATTGATGGTACATCGCCTTAAATCAAAAATGTTTAAATAGGCACGAAATTAAAATTTTTAAATAAATATTTTTTNTTAGGTTCCGTAGTTCAGCAGTTATGCTCCGTAATGCTAATCTCTAGTTGTAACAATTGTATTGGCTCCTTTGGTATTGTTTCTTTTTATTATTTCAAATGCTCTTTATTGCTAAGCTTATTTATGAACATAATTGAATGACATGAGAAAAGAAGCAATCATAGTTTGTTAATGCTGACACTACTTTATAGTATTAAGAAAAAAGTAGTTAAAAAATAAATGATTGAGACTTTTTATTGTCTGTTTTAAATAGTGTACTAAAAATTGCTAAAGAAATTTCAAGCAACTTTCATTCCATTCATTTAACACTAAATTCTATTATAAATTTGTTTACATAGGTGGTAAAGACACAACTAAAACTAAGGAATCTCACTTTTCAGGCTAATTTTTATTTATCTGTGTATTAAGACATTGTATCATTTAAATGGATATTTGCAACTTTTTATTTACAGTATTGAACTATCACAGAACCAAAAATCTGTCTCATTGGATATGTAATTTAGAAGATTTTATTAATCCTTGTTGGTCAGGCCATTCAGAGTTCTATTATAAATAATTAATTTAGGTCTTGAATTTTACAAAATAGCAAATTTCTTTATCATCAGTAAGGGAAAAAATTTTTTTTTAAATAGTTTAAATGGAATTAGCATGTACCTGCCCAAAATTGACACAAAAACGCTATGATTAATTTCCTAATGAGGAATGAATTCAAATTCAATTAGGTTACAATATTATTTTATTCTATTCCCAATATTAGTTAAGGTAAGGTTGGAAACAGAAGTGAGCAACAATTGTTTTTAACCAGACCAGTAGGGGCTCTAATTAAACAAAAGACAATCTCACATGTATCATCGCCAATCACCACTATCAATTTTGCAGTAAAACCTCATAATTCATGAACCAATCATACCTATTCTTGCTAAATTACTACTTAAACTCTTTTCTAAAACTATACTAACCGAAACTGGCAAAGTTTTCTCATGTGATTAACTATATGAAATGAAAAATTATTTTTATGACATTATTCTGAATTTCACGCTAAATAATGAACTTTGTCAATTTCACTTATGTGGTTTATTGTCAGTAGTATTTTTAATAATTTCCTACATAAGCACAAAATTTAATTATCAAACCAATAATAATTAATGATTAAATTAAAATTTGCAATATAAAATTTTCATTATTTTTTTGCCACTTTATTTAGTATTGAAATAAAGCAACATAAAAATAAATAAATAAATAAAGAATTTTTATTAAATTCATCAGGGACAGGAAAATAGACCATTTTTTTAAAATTTTATTATATTTAATATGTATTTAATACATGTAGGTGTATCTGTCTTACAAAAATATTCTAAAATTACAGGTCTGAAATAAGGAAAAAGAGAATGAAAGTATGCGGGACGAGACCTTGTCCGGTGAACTGTTCCTCTTGGAACAGTGACAATCGGAATCGTTCTTTTTGTAGTGTTCTTCCCTGTCAGCGGAGAACAAATAGTCTTCCCATCTTCTTCTGCTTGGTCTTCTTCTTCTTAAATAAACCCCTCTGTCATTAGTACCAGTTCACCTGATGCAGTTCTTCTCGACTCTACCTAATACACATTTGTATGGATATCTTCAGAAATACAAGACCTCACATCGGTTGAGTTTAATAACGACTCAGCCATTATCATTAAATTCGAAATAATCATAATTTTTTTACAGACCGTTAAAATAAAATATAGGTTATATAGTTGGCAGATAATCATTTAAAAAAATACACTTTAGTTCAATTCGTATTTTTTTGGATCTACCTTGACCGAACCCCAACTATAATCATCTAATATTAATATCTACTGTCAAAATAAATAAAAAAATAAAAAACAACTCTTCATTTAAAATATAGGGTTCAATTTCGCTTTAAATTCTTGCAACATTATCCTCTGAAAATAAAGAAATCTGTACAAGAAGTCTTTTTGCTCTAGATCAAATATAATGGCCGCTAGATCAATAATATTGCTTACAATTTTTGTTTCATTTATTTATAATAATGTACATTTTTTAAATCAGAAAAGGCCTTATGTAAAATTCACCTAAAGTTATTCAAGGGGACACTGATAGTCCCAGAATAAAGTTTATTTTATTTTTGTTCTACAGTCGATCTGAGGCGGAAATCAAACCAAACCATCAGTTTTGCATTTAAAAGCATACTGGTGCATTTCATACGGTAAAACTTAGGCCTGAAGACCGTTCGCACGCAAGTATTTCAGTTGCTATCCTTTGGTTAGGCTCAGGCAGGGGATGAGAGACGAGATTCGGCTCCAGCTGGCAGGACCTGTGTAGGAACAGTACAGCTGAGAGATTGTGAGAGGCCAAGGCAAGGCCGAGACCTGTGGGAAGGAGGAACCACGCTTCGGTGGGCGGCAGACATGCTACTTGCTCGGCCTCTACCCATCTCCACACTCGAGACTTGCTAGCCACCGAGTCCCACTTCTGAAAGGGAATTTTCACCATGTTATCTACGGTCCAACCTCCGAGATGCAAAAAAAAAAAATTATAACAATGATTATTCAATATGTGTGCGTGCGTGTCAGCGATTTTCAGGTTTTAATACGAGTGGGGGGGTAATACCCGGAAAGTCTAAAGCCAGTAAAATATATTTTTCACATTTCTTATTTAATGGTAATAATTAAATAATAATAATTAACTTTAGAGTAATGAAACAAAATTTTCTGTATTGAATAAAGAAATATCTTAGGATTTATATAGTGAATCTGAACAAATAGTTGTGTGTGTGTGTAGTTACCTGAACCATAAATTAGAGTTTAACGCTCCATTATAAAAAATATATATTTTAGTAGAAAGAGTCGTTCTTGAGCATAATCAATGGGAAGGTTTAAATGTTTGAAGATTTTTATACAAATATTTATTAGTTATATATTTTTTTATTATATATTAAAAGTAAAATAAAACGCTGATGTCGTCATTGAGATAAATACTTTAAGTGCTAGTACAAAATATTTTTTCGTTACTGAGGGCGTAATAATTAGTTTAGAATAGGTGCATGACATGGAAAGTCAAAATACCAGTATTTACCTTCAAGGGTACTGAGGAATTCGCTTGGTTCACGCGAGAGACACTATACTTTAAGCGAAAAGATTCCAAGTCGAGTTTCTCTCTATTTTTATTTTACTTCGAACGCATGTTTATTGTTAGTTATGATATCTGTGGATGGGTTGAAGTGACGTCATCATTATTTATTTGGAGAAAATTGCAAAGATCCCACTCCTTGAAAGATCATACGAAGACTCTTGTGCAGATTTGAAGATAACACTACGCCCTCTACTATAGAACGAATATTATTTCTCGCACATGTCATTTCATGTAATTAATTCCCTTCCATTTCACATTTAAGAAATAATGTCGGTTTCTGGAATGTATAATTAAAATTTACGTCTTAGGTAAACTACTACGTCTGCTCCTTGAATTCCGCTTCGTGATTCAAAAATATTCATTACAATATGCATATATTTATTATATACCTGCATTGTTTCATTTATCTAAACGGTACATCTAGAAAAGTTTTTTAGCCGCACATGACATTTCAGGTAATCCCCCACTCCCCGTGATCTAATTTTGCTCATTAAAAAAATTTACCCATTCGTTTTTGCATATAATACACACATGACGAATTTCAAACACACGCACACACAGGTACTTCATAATACTGTTACACACTGAAAGCATTATAACTGGTACCAAAGACCGTTTCAATTTTGCGTCAATACTCAAATGTGTATTTCACTTCAGTCTTCTGAAATTTAACCTCTTAAAATATAGCCAGTATAAATGGTTGGCGAGTAATAGGTCTTCTCATGAATTGGAGACTTAAAAATGTTCAGTAAATACTTTGTTAACAACAAATTTACATCATCAATTAACTGNTATATTTCTATTTATTTATGTATTATTAAGTAAGAGCAGTAGTTACAGTAGGTTAGGTTGAAATTGGTGATAATAAATAGTATAGTATACTAATAAATAGTAGGTTAGATATAATTATTAATGATAATGAATTAACTTTAATTCATCTCATATTCTTAATTATCAGTGACCTGTATACCGTAACAATAATAAATTTTAGTTTTTTTAAACTGAAATTGTGAGTTAAAACTTAAAGCATTTAGTGTCATGTATCAACTAATTCACTATTAAGTTGGAATCACAAATTAAATGATAACCTTTCCATTTATTCTTTCTAATAAGGGGAAAGAAAGTTTTAAATAAAAATCTTTCAACAGAGGATTTCTTTTTAAAACAAAATCAATTTGATTGCTCTCCCACTATTTTAAATACTCATGTAAGCATTTTTTAGTTATTTCACTACACTCTTCTAAACTGTTCCTAATAATAGTAAAAAATAAAATAAAAATTAATGTTTGAAAAATTTGGAATAGGGCGAAAAATAATTGTGTATTTGTCTTGAGTCAAAATATTTAGTGACATTATTTATTTTATCATTTAAGATATGTCACATACAATACATATACAATACAATAATTGCAGAATCTAATTCGCAGAACTTTGTTGAAAAAATGAATACTTTCCCGAGGCACAATAAAGTTATAAAACATGTTCAGTAAAGCAATTAAATGTGTATTTTTTTAAAAGATTATTTGCCAGCGTTTCGGCTTACATTGCAAGCCATCTTCAAGACACACCTGCCCATCATGAAGACGAGAGAGGACGTCCTGTCTATAAGTTCACATATCCATGACTGTGTATTACACTTACATTGTAGGGACAGGAAAATAGACCATTTTTTTAAAATTTGTATTTTTTTTTTTATCTACCTTGATCGACTCCAACTAAAATCATCTGAATTAATTTAGTTTATATAAAGAATCAACATTTAATGTCAAATAAATATCAATATATTATATTTATTACATTATAAAAATTCTTTAGATTTTTTGATTCCATAGTCCAAATAATAATTTAAAAAAACGCTCAAATTTAATATCAGTGAATTTTAATTTCCATACTGTTTTCCATTGAAGATGTAATTGAAACAGCCCGGGACAATTGAGTAGACAAAGAGGCCTATGAAAAGCGCGTAGAAGAAATCCCAAGATAGATTGGCAAACAAAGGGGAAGTTTGTATGTGCGTGGCTGACGTAGCCCGAAGGGACGGCCTCTGGTTTCGCCCTTTGATCCGAGTCTAACGTGCGCCCACCCCCCACTTCACCCCTTGCAAAACATATCTGATTCCACTGAGGGTATTAATTTTCCCTCGACGGCGACTAACAGAAATAAGCTACACACTTCGAACAACACAGGGGAAAACAAATTTTTTTTTTTCTTGGAAAAGAATGCTTGGGAAATGTCATATAGGAGCTGTGTTATCCAAGCAGATTTCCTATGTTTCATTAAACATGGCCATATATAAGAATAAATGAGGAAGACAAGAAGAATGAGCGTAAAAAGTGTGACCTTCTATTGTTTTCTTCTAGACTGGCCGGGATGAGGTAGAGGGGGAAGCGATCATACATCGTAGTTTCGTCCTAGCAAGAATTTTTCCTTAATATGTTATACATTTAAAAATATACATGAAAATTATAATAATGATATTAGGATAAATCGTTTGTGTGCTCTCTCAAAGTCCCTTCCCTTACGGTCAAATCCAGAAATAAATTCTTAGAAACGTTAGGAATAAAAAGCTCAAAACCGAATTAATTTTATATTTTTATAAAATGAGAGNATATATATATATATATATATATATATATATATATATATATATATATATAAATCTGCAGTACTATATTTTAAAAGCTTTCAGTAATTTAAACATTTCAGACTAAAAACTATTACTAAAAGTTTTCAGTAACTTAAACGTTTCGGCCTAAATCTCAGGCCTTCATCAGCGCAAATAAAAATGAACGTTATCTACTAAAATCGACATTTATTAGAAAGATAGCGAAACAGCTGTATGATAGTAATAGGTTCAGCAATATTTATATTAAGTCTCGTTAATTTCCCCCTATAATTCATAACTTTCTTCAGTCATTTCATTTAAGTTATTTAATAAAGAATATTCTTCTTATTTAGTTAATAATAATATATTTTCCCTTTGGTTTGATTTTTTTTTTTTTTTCGTCTTCAGAATATCAAAAAAGCCATGGATGACAATAGAAGATACTTTTAAATAGAACTAGTAAGGTTTACTGTAAAATTTAAATGGAAAAGTACAAATGTAACATAAATATAAATAAGCTTTGATTTTTTTTTTTTTTCGAGTTTTGTTCAATACTGTGAGAAAATCTTACAGAGAAAATGTTGTGTAAGTGTGTGTGGGGGGCCTCATCCCACCGATGGCCAGGGGGTCAGAGAGAAAATGAAACAAATCCTTCTAGGGGTGAGAAATCAGCTGTGTTGTGTAGCAGCTGTTCCATCCACTGACAAATACCTTTATTTGGCGCGTGTGTCTCGCCTTCTTCTCCTTCTTCATTCCTAGTCTTCACCCCACATTCCCACTCTCTCTCCTCAGGAGCAAGGTTCTTTTCTATTTTCAGCTTCGTCTTCGATACGGCACGCCATTCCCTTAAGTTTGACGTCAAACTTCTTTTCCGTCATGGCAGAAAACACTTTCGCTCCGACATAACATCAACAATAGGGTTAGTTATCTCTATGTAGCCCTTTAGTTCCGGGATGTCGAATAACGCGAAATAGTTCTGCAAGACAACTTGGACAGATATTAGCTTCCATTTAGTGTTCCGGCGGCTGATGTCAGGACAGGATATTGAAATCTTTTATTGTTTCCTTGCTTATATATATTTATATATATATGGTTTTTTGGGGGGTTTTTCCTCCCAAACATTTACTATTCTGCATCCTCGGTGCATTTTAAACTGCATTCCATAATGTTAATTAACATTAATTATAAATTCATAATTTCTGAAATTTCAGTGAGGAAATAGCTAAACATTACTTCCATTTCCTAAAAAAATTAGAATAAATAACTGGTAATAAAAATATTTGATAAACTATAATTTTCTATTTTATTAAAATACACTGTATATAATTCATTTTATTAGTTTCATATTACTGAACAAAACTATATAACAGAAAATCTGTTTTTTTTACTAATTTTTAGTGCAAGGGAACAGAATAAAAAATCTAACTATCACAGCCAGGACTCGAACCTGGATCTCCTGCTATTCGGGCCTATATGGCTGATTAACCTGAAATTTAGGCCGAAACATCGGTGAAAAAAAATCTTTTTTTGGTTGATAATCAGTTTTAATTTTTAATTTCCCAATACTGAATCCCCGACTAACCTCTCCACACAAAACTTTATACTTTAAATTATACCAATCCAACAAAATGGATAACATCTTTAAGACCACACGACATGGCATTAAATCCCATTGAGATTTAAAGAAGATCAGTCTACTCAAATTTGACGAAAATCAATGATTCTTCTACCTTGACCCCCCCCCCCCCAAAAAAAAACCCTTTTATTAATTATCTCTAAAAAAACTCATTATATTCATCCTTAAATATCAATATAATATGTAAATTATACTGGGATAAGCACAAAGTGCACTAATAAATGTAGGTGAGCCCTACATTCATTTCAGCAGAGTCAAGATTACACTGGGTATTTATCTACATAGATTATGTATTCCATATGTAATTATAAGTAGTACTCTGATACATGTAGTTACATTACATTGAAAACAAAAAAAAAAAGACAGTAAATTCCTTTCCATCTTTTGCAAAGGAGTAAATAATACGAGAGGGGATGCTGGGACTATGGCGAAGACTCAGTTTCACACCTCAGTGAAGAAGAAAATTGGCTACAAACCATTCACAAGTATTCTTTCCAAATTGTATCTGCCTTGCGTTTCTCACGATGATCATACGGACATAACAGTAAAGAAACTTTGAGAATTTAACATTTCCTCCAATAATTTAGTCACGCACTATATTCATGTTTATATATAATGGAAAGTAGAGAGAGCTTGGACTTACTATAAAGAATATTGAGAAATATTCCTAATATAACATTTTAAATATAACTCATGGTACAATCTTCATTGTGGAGGTACTGATCACAACAATTTCATTTATTTCAGGCGATTTCTGATGGTAACTAGAGAAATTAGATACTTTATCAACACAATAAATAAAAATTAATAGGAAATACAGCAGCAAATTACATTATTTGTAGACCTGAATATATACCTGGGAAATAATTTAAAACTATTAATTCACTTCTAAAACAACTGTCTATTTCAAATTGAACGCACAGATGGTTAAATAAAATATTTAATTAAAAAGTTTACATAAATTACTAAATATAGAATAATAGTTTATAAACTACTTCAACAAATTAACTACTAAACTAATATTATAAATTACCAAAATCATGGACGCTGTACTTAGGTTGAGGATAACCTAGAATGAAGAATGAATAATGAGACAACATACAATAGGGTTTTCCATGAAGGATCACAAGGAGACAAAACACCCCTTTAGGGTAGCTGCGGAAGAATAGGGGTAAGTTATTACCCCCCCTAAGGTCGCCATCCTGTCGACAGCATGCGTAATTGCAATTCCCACCCCTGGCATCCATTAACCAGCATACCATACCCTTAAGTGGACCGTCTTCCTCCTTCGTTTTTTTAAATTATGATATTCATATATTATTATTATTATTTAATATAAATTATTATATCTCACAATTTTGTTTTTATTGTTAGTATAGTAAAATCACAAAGTTGACGAAAAGAACTGCTAGAAAATGCATAAATCAACATTAGAAAAATCAGGGCAGCCAAGAAGGATATGGCAAAGGAAGCAGTGTACAGATCCCATTAAAGATACTATTTGTAAGAAAATAATTCTCCACCATCAAATCTTTAAAATAAATTGGAGTTACAGAAGAAACAAAAAAAAAGTCAACTAATTTGTCAAATAAATATATCTATTTGTTTGTAACAAAGTGTAGATTAACACATCCCTGTCATCGAATCATTTTCCTCATATTCTACTTCAGGCCTCAATTTTCCAACTTCGTTTGTTTTGACATTTCCTTCCAATGTTTCACTGGAAAAACCAAAATGCAAAAAAAAATTAGACATAAACAATAAATATAAATAATGATTAAAGACGGTGCCTTTTCTGTTACCTGTTTCTTACATTTACTGAATTGACTAAGATTTTAATCATTTTAATTCTTAATGGGGTCCAAAATGGGTTTGGTGACGCTAAGCCACGCAATTACATAAATATTGAATACTTTTATTATCTATATTAGTATACGAAAATTGGTCTCTGAAAAGATACATTTTTTCTTAAAGAGAATAAATGACTTTTGCCATCCATCTAAATTAACTTCACTGCTTAAATAGCTGTAAAATAAATGTAAATTATATAATACATTTTTATGATTTAGTTTCTTAATGCATATATTTGCATTTATAAAATAAAAATGACCTGATCTAAAAAAAAAAAAAAAAGAAGAAGAAAACTAAATGTACTAATAAATCTACAACCTTTTCACACTTTTCTTATTCTTCTTTTCCCATAATTTCTTTTTTTTTTTTTTAATTTGGATTTGGTTGCATTTATTTTTCCTCTAGATCTTGTGACAACCCTTAAAAAAAAGAATT
>KZ808653.1:79769-89852 GCA_000696205.2 Oncopeltus fasciatus | reverse complement strand
ATATATATATATTATAGTAAGTTATATCAACTAGGAAAGTTTTATTGATAAATAAACTAGAAAGGAAGTAATTTACGTTACAGCAGAATAAATAATCTATACAGCAAAAAATAAATTACTAATTACTTACACTTAATTTTAAAGCAATATTTATTTCAATCTCTGATTTCAAATAACATTGAGGAGAAAGTTTAATTAAAATATAAAGGAAAAGAAAGGCCAATGATAAAATATATTTTAGTAAATTGTTATTATTGTTTAACAAATTTATGTGACATAATGAAAGCAAGGTCTTCCAAAAACTGGATCCATTATGTTAAATTCCTTTTTTTTCCCCCGTACCAAGTGGCCTCATCGCTAAATCCGGGGGCTCGTCAACCTGTTCTTTTCTTCTTTTTTCATGTTTTATTTTTTCTCTTTCTTCTGGAAACTTACTCTCCTTGTATTTCTGAATACGTTCATATCTATAGTTCATTACTAAATTCAGAGCATCCTTGATAAAAAAAACAAAAAAAAAACTGGGATTTATATGACTCACATAATAAACAGCACTATTTATCATGTTTAAAGGTCTTCAAATTATTTTGATAAAGATTTTAATAATTTTAATTTCTCTATACTTTTTATGAGAACAATTTAGAAAAAAGTCAATAGAAAATTACTTTATACACATTTCATTTTCTATAAACTTTTCCCTCATTCAAATAACATAATAATAATTTTTCCTTCCTCTGAATCTCCCCTTTCTTACACTTTCTTCATTGGAAAACCTAAAGACCTAATTTGGTTTCTATATTTTAAAATAAGTTGTCCCCCCTCCCCCCCCAACACTCAATATTACATTATTTAATATTTTCGTAGTTAGACGATTTATTTTTTAATTTGATAGAAATCAAGTAATATAAATTACACCTTAAGCCTATTTTGTTTTTCATTTTTTTCCGCANCCCCCCAACCAACAATTTCCGAGTGGTCTTTCCCTATTTATTTTGAAAATGAAAGGTTAAAAGTAAAAAATGAAGTCGGTTACCCTTTATTTGCATTTATAGATCAACATAATCTCTTTTAAATTATGCATTATAGTATTATCTAAAAAGTAATAAAGTTAAATTAGCGACAAATCATCTTTTGTTTAAAAATAAAAGAAAGAAAATACAATTTATTTTTAAAATTTGTACTTGTATAGGTAATATAATGTAATTTTGACTAATGTTCTTTAAAATAGTTAAAACTTGTATGTTTAACAGGAGAACAGCAAATGAGTAATTTTTGGCTAGGATATTTGTTATAATTATTGAATTTCAATTTAATTAACTACACACCAAATGAAAAAAAAAATGATTATCATGTTTCAAGTAATAAATATAATAAACAGATGTCCGAAGAGTTTTTATGGTCGATGGAATACCACTTCGAAATTCTAAGATGATTTTAGTTGGGGTTCGGTCAAGGTAGATCCAAAAAACACAAATTTAAAAAATGTATTTTTTAATAAAGGATCATCTGCCAACGTTTCTTGACCGAACCCCAACTAAAATCATCTTAGAATAATATCTACGGTCAACAAACTCTCCTTTTGAACCTCATCGAAATGCTTCCTTGAATTATTAATACAAATACTCAAATTTTCATTAATAACCTCAGTTGCCTCTTGTTTAATTACTACGTTTATTTTACAGTTGATAACTCGTTTTAACAAATACAATAATGATATTAAAAAATTTAAATATAGCCACTTTATTTCTTATTGCCCATCTCTCGTCTATTTAAGAAACTTCTCTTGTTCCGCATGAAATATGAATCTGCAACAACTTTTGTTCTGGTGCTCAGCCAGGAATTTGAAGTTTTCCCTTCTTCTGAAGGATTTCGCCTTCTATTTCCATCATTCGTCCTGGTATGTAGGTCAACGTTCCTCCCCTATCTGCCGTGCTCTTCGGAATCATGATCCCAAGCAGTGAAGGATCTATCACGCATTCCTCGTAAGGATCGAGAGGGAAGCAGGAGGAGACCGAGTGTGTGGAAGACCGCAATGGGGTAAGACTTCTCTCTTAGACCGCTACAGGAGTTCATGGAGAGGATTGAGGCGGCAGACACTGCTCGGACACCTGCGAACGGAACCCAGGAGAATCGGTAGGACCTACGGGAAGATGGGGAAAGGAATAGGGATGGAGAGATGAAAGGTTATCAGAAAAAGAGTCTTGGGTGAAATGAAAGAGAGCGGTCAATAGAGATAAAGAGACCATGACAGATTCTTCCAACAGGGCATAAAGCGGTTCATTGCGGAACGGATATGATGACTACCGTATGGAGAAAACAACTTGGAGATGTATGGTTGAAAACCACTAAAAAAAAAACAACGATAGATTAGTATTATTCCTCTTAGAAATTAATAATTCTTAATTATACATTTTTTAAAGTAATTGTGATTAAACTTTATATATAATAGATAAAGCAACACACACAAATACATAATAATACGAGAAAAAGTGAAGTTCAACCAAATCAATTCAATTCTAAATATATATGACTCAGGACAAGCTTTTTGATAGGAGTTAAAGAACAGTTCTAGCGAGTCATCTTTATTGGGTTAGGAGTGAATTGTTCAATTGATTAGTCACTGAACCGAATCTTTACTGGATCCAGGACCAATCAACTACTCATTGTAGAACATTTCCTTGTAATGTCTATCCGCGGTTTGGAGAACACTGATCACAAGGTTATACGAAGATCAAAAGGACTAATATACGACAGTTACCGCAGTTTGTTAACTAATTCAATCCTTTTATTTTATTATTTGTTTATTTTTTAATTTATAGGCCTAAAATACAGTAAAACAGCGAAGGAAATTTCATTGGTCACGCAATATATTTTTTAATATAAAGTTCGAACTATCTTGCCTTTCCTGAAATGGAATATCGAATGAAATATTGATAGATACACATCAAGGAAATCTTGCTAATCACATAAATATCAAATTGCAGTTTCACTATCTTTTGTGTAATCTTCAAAATGCTTCTAAAGATCATATAAATTAATAAACTCATTAATATATTTATTTTCCTTATAGTGTCCATAATTTAAAAATAACTCATAAAAAGAGAAAAAATTATCAAGACACAAAAGAAAAAAGTATTATTCACTAATATTTGGGTATATTATTATGAGTCTTTCAGAGTGCTTAAACTTTAGCATTAAACAGTCAAGGAAGTACAAATGAAAATTGTTTTAGTTACCATACATGAAAACACAGTCGGAGAGGGATAGGCTTTTTACAGCTAGCCACCCTATTCTAAACATGCATCAACTCATAATTTCGGAAAATATCAATCTCTCAATTGCTGAGAAATATTTATAAATATTCCTACCCATAAATGAGTATTTTAAGTAATTTTTTTTAAACTTATATCAACAAATTTTTTGTCCTTTTTTTGTATATCTTAAGATCCAGAAATTTTACTAAAAATGTCAAGGTTAAACAATAAAGTAATAAGTGAGGAAAATATGTAAATTTATAAAGAGATGCTTCTTTCCTCCTAATCATCAATTTCCTTATGTCACGTGATTGGCATTTGGCCACTTTCGAATTTAAATCAATACTATTTTATTTTTAATCCGTTCCATTAAATTGCACATGCTTTACAAGGGCCATCTATTTCTTGCGATGATAATGGACATTTACAGTTACAGTACTCATCAGTAAATGAATCGATACTTCTTAGGAAGGAGGATGACAATTTGGATGACAAATATTCTGGCATTATTGAATTTGTCTTCATCAGTAAACTTTATCTCAACAAATAACAATAAGAATGGTAACAATGGCTGGTGTTGCCTTTCCAATATCTCTATTTATCTTTCATACATTTATGACCAAGAATTATGACGTATGGAAACTAGCACAATTTTTTTTTTTTTTTTTANTTAGAAATTATTAATTCTTAATTATACATTTTATTATTTTCATATATTAGTTATTAAATATTAATAATATTTTAAGTCTTTATATTTCATTGAAAACTTTAACTAAATAAAAAATGTATTCTTGATAGGTGCAAAATTGAATTTTTCCGAAATTCAGTATTCATTATAAAGGAATGAATTGACAAAATTTATAATCAAATCATGATGATAATTATGGTAAAGTAATCCTACATTTCATTATAAATTTGAGTCGTACAGAGAGCTAGAAAAAGAACTTTCCAGCCAGTCTAAGCTCAGTTTTCATAACTTTGACGTTCATCCGATACCACTTAAACGATCTCTTAAAGACAGGAAAAAGATAAAACCAATTGCACTAATACTAGGCAGGAACGAGAAGAAATATAACCGTATGCCCAATGGCTGTGCTCCCAGAAATATAACTACGACATGTAGAAATACATTTCTGTCAATACTCTAGACACTAAACATATTTCAAGAGGTAAGTCTTGACACAGAAATGTCAGACTCTGTCTTGACGATGATTTCAAGGTAAGCGTTCTTCCAATCGCCCGCAATATTTCAATATCGACAAAAGGAACAATACCCACAAAATATATTTTTTACATATCATTCAATGTGGAAACAAATTTCTAATTTCTAATAAAAAATGAAATGAGTAATTTAATGTTTCAAAAAATAAACAAATAAAAAATGTTTTTATTAAAATTCAAAATGAAATAAATTCTAATAGTTTTCTTATAAGTTCAAATGGAGAGTTTTTGACTGTATATATTATTATAAGTTTTTTTGTTGGTGTTCAGTTAGTTAGATCCAAAAAATACAATTTCACAAATGTGTATTTTTTAATTATCTTCCAAGATTTCGGCCTACATTGTAAGCCATCTTATCTATGATCCCATGTTCATGACATTTTTTAATTTGAATTTTTGGGATCTACCTTGACCGAACCCCAACAAAAAACATCTACATGTAATAGTTTTTTATAAGTAAAGTTAAACAAAAAAAAAAAACCAGATCGTGCAAATACCTAACCTCGCTGGTTAGTGACCAAATAGTTTGAAATATATGTATGCCTATTTATTTTATCAAAAATTAATGTTTAAAATTGCTAAAATAAAGAAGATCTTTATAATTAGTAAACAATATTTTTAAGGCGTTGGCAATTTCTTTTGTGGCCAAATTTGAATCAAATATAAATAAATAAAATCGACTGATTAAACCAAATCTTGAGACAGAACAATGCCAGCCCTTCAAATCAAAGAACATAAAGATTTTTGATAAATCCAACTGAGATACATTAATTTTCTCTCTATATTATTCTCCTTTTTTATTTCTCCTTTCACAATGCTAATCAATTGACATCAATCAAAATACACATACATATATCTCTCCCAAATTTCCGGAGGCATAAGTAAATTGTCAGTAGGTATAAACTTTCTTTAAGGTGAATCGAAAGAGAATGCCATTATTAAGGGCTCCAATATAAGGTACCAAAAAATATGCTTACAAAAATTTATAAATTTAAATGTTATGAGAAGCCTAGGGAGCAAAGTTTTACGTCATTATTATTTTTTTTCTTAGAGGAAACTTAACAAGCAAGCATCGCAGTCTGCAATTAAGCTAAAGTATGATGGATCGTGATGTAGAGACTGCATATTAATTGAATGATTGGATCTCAACACTCTCATAATATAATTATAAACGAACAAGTTCACAAGTTCTAGCTTCTAAAAATATTTAACTATTATAAAATAATAAATATTTAAAAATAAGACATGTTTTCTATTTCATTCTTTATTTAATATTTTTTTTGAAAAAGAACTGAGTACGTTACATAATAGGAGCAATGTTCCAGGGAAACATTCAAGTAATCATCATCATGGCAATTAATATACGACAGAGAAGTTTTACACGTCTAAAGTTACATATGTTTTAATTTCCAACCACTATTGATTTATGTATAATTTTCTTTCTACATAGGAAAATAAGTTATTTGATATTTAATTTATCCCATAGTATTATGTAAATAAATTACCAACACTTTTAAAAGAAAGTCATAATAAAATTTTTCCACGTTGCTATCTTGCAAAAATAAAACACCAACCAAATTTGGAATTTTAATTATCAAATATACTACTGTGTCGACAGATTTCTATTTAAAATTGTTTAAAAACATTAAAAATATATACTGTTAATGAAATATGAATTAATAATTACTTAATAATAAATACTTTTATTAACATAATGGAATTATTAATTGTACCCTGGAGTATAGAATATACTCCAATGATAATAATAATTGTATTTTGCTCTCTATTTGTTCTACATCCTTATCTACTGTATTTTAACTGTCAAACCTTCCATTGTCCGTCTTCATTGGTTTCTGCAAACCATCTAAACCAATGAAGACGGACAATTGAAGGTATGTCAGTTCTATATTCATTGGTGGTAGAAATAACCTTTTAGATTATTTACTGTATTCTACTTCACTTCATTCTTTTCCAGTTATTTTTTCAATGGTCCTTTTACGCCTTAGGTTTCCACAATTTAAACATTTGTATCTCCTACAAAATATATTGATAAAGATATATTGACACTTTGATATTAAACTCAAAAATTGAAATTAAACTCGGTTCTGAGGAATTCCAGTAGTTTAGACATTTTAAGCATCGTAACTAATGTTCTCTATTCTATTCCATCTTAGGTATCAATCAGTTTTTTATCAGGTTTATTGAAAATCTCTTTGATTTCTAATAAATCTGATTAACTGACTAAGTCCACCTTTGTATCATGACGCGACTTTTGAAAAATTTAACAAACTTTGAAAAATTCTACATTGAAGAAGCTATAAAAAAAATGAACCGATCAACATTTAATAAACAGAAATTGTGAAAATATAATAAATCTCTACAGAGATTTTTTAAACAATAAAACAAATAATACTTTAGGAATTACCCAGTGAATATAAACAATTTGGAACTGGGGTACTCCTGAACATTTTCTATTTTACGGCCTTGAAGCTGCAATGTTCCTAATGAAATTCGTCACATGGCTTTTAAATTAAAATTAAAAGGCTGACTTAGCTATAGAGCGAAATAGGATGAATTTGGGGGATTACCTGAAATGTCAATTAAGAGCACAAGAAATGTTTTCCCATGTAACAGGCGTTTCCTATTTAGTACATAGTAACGAAACAACACAGGTTAGTCTTTTTTTTTTTTTTTTTTTTTTTTTTTTTTTTTTTTATAAAATAATTTTTTTTATTAAAAAAAAAAAGCCCCTTTTTTTTTTTAAAAAAACCTCATTGCAATTAAATTAAAAATACATTAAAATAAATTTATTATGATTTAACAACCTGCATAACTAACTAATCATATTTTAAGGCTCATCTTGTAATTTAAAAAAAAAACCCAACACTATAATTGGTATAAAAATATCGAAATAAATAAAATGCTGGCTATAAAAAGTTGCATAAAAAAATAATTAAAATTAACCTTTGGGAATCACATTCATTTACTCAAATTCTGTTATTGTTTTTTTTAAACACCAATTCGATAAAAGGTTTATTGATTTTGTTTTTGTTCTATTTTTAATGGATATTTAGAAAAGTATTTAATTTAAGTACGAAGGGACTCCTTATCTTTTAAGTATATAAACTGCGATCGGTAATTAGTCTTTTATTAAAATCCGTAATATATTTTTTCTTTCTTTTTTAACCGGTAGAGAAGGTTTAGTGAGTCGCGACAATTTACCACCTTCAAATGTTTGTTATGATTAGCGTTAAGTTTATAGATAATAGAAGGCACATAAAGTTTTTTGTAACATGTAAATTTCATAACATTTTTAGGTAAACGAAAAAAGGATGAAAAGTACCATTCTTAGCTGTCCCTGTTGGGCACAAATTCTCTGGCCTTTAAGCTATATTTTGTTCTTTGTTCCAAACTCTGTAAGGACAGCTGTTTAGATTATGTTTAGTCCTGCGAGACGAACGTTTCTGATGAACAGTACATTTCTCATTTGCTAATTTGCTAGCTCTCAAGTCAGGACAATTAAATTAAAATTAGGTCCTAGAACGGCAAATTAATTATTGATCATACAAATACAATATATTTGCCGTACACAATACCCATGATAGTTCTCTGCAAAGGAAAGTGGAAATTTCAAGATCTTTCAATATTTTCAAGATTTTTAGTTAGTATACAAAAAAAAAAAATAAAATAAAATAACACGGCAAATTCTGAAGAAGAAGCGTTTTTCTTCTTTTTTGCTCTAAGAAAAATCCGGTTTTCGATTTGTCTGTCNTATGGACTTGAGCTTATATAATAGTCCAGAATGCCATACTCGGTCAAATGCTTGAGTGACGTCCAAGAATGCACCAGGACAGAATTCTTTTCGCTCGAGGGAAGAGGAAATGTAGTCTACAACGCGAAACACCTGCTGGACGGTAGAATGCTGGGAACAGAAGGTGTCACTGCCTTAATCGGTAAGGACATTGGTAATGGTATATCCAGAGACTCCTCTAGGTTAGTCTATAAAAAAAAAAAAAAAAATAAAGAAATATTTGTGGAGTAACACGGCGAAATAAAATAAATAGGAACGTGGGATTACCTGTACCGTTAATTTTAATTTTCACGGGAATAAAACCGCAAATATTATGCTTTTTCTTATGAAATTTATTAAATCTCTTTTAAATGTAATCTGATAGTTAAAGTTCGTTACACAGTGAAATCGGACGAATTTAGAATGGATCATGTTCGAATAAAAAATTTCTTTTCTTTAAGCAATATTTTAAAAATGGAGAATTTTTGACCGTAGAGATTATTATTAACCACCCTCCCCCCACAAAAAAAAAAAAAAAATAAATAAAATAAAATAAATCTACTAGCAACATTTTACGTAGTGAAATATTTTATTACTAAGAAATAAACATTGATGAAAGTAAGGAAACCAATCAACATGATATTTGTCCTGAAAATTGAAATTACCTAGGAAAGTCAATTTCTTTAATTTTTAAAACATTCATTTCGAGTCTTTAAAAAAAAAAAAAAAAAAAAAAAAAAAAAAAAATGGTTGATGAGGTACAACGTGCCGCCAACCTCTCCAGGAGTACGCTATGACTCTTCACCGAGCACCTGACGAAGGCATGAACTGGACCCACTGGAGGAGTCCTGGAGCCGCTTAGCAAGGACGGCCTCGATAGCCCTCACCTCCTCAACGGACTGTTTCCAGCTGTGCCACCTGTCTGCCTGCTGGAAGGCATACTGGAGTCAGCTGCATCTCAAAGGCCACCTCAGCGCACAATGAGCAGTCTTCGCACGCACACCTCCATTCACTCCAGCCCCAACATTTACTGCTCTTTTCAAAACCACTTGTCTGTTCTGCTTTCTTTTTATCCTTCTTTAAAAATAATATAAAAAAAAAATTACACAATACCTAACCCATATATAGACGATGCCCATGGACGTACATTTATAAAGGGAGTTACTTTCAAGAGATAAAAATCTGGGACGACCACACTCGACATCATCATCTTTAATTCATATTTCTAGTAGCACTTTGGAAATCAAGCTGGTCAGTTTTCAGTATTCTAAATATATTTCTCAAAGATCTAGCCGAGGAATTGATGAAGGAACATTTGTACGCCAGGTCAGAGATAAGAGTTGTGCATGTACAAAATGCAACGAAAACATGTATAATGTGTTCAGTGACTGAGTGAGTGTGTGAAACATCCCAAAATAAAATGTGAGGACTGTCTACAGGCCTGGAAAGTGTAAATTAAGGCAGTTTATAATATATTTCCTAAGAATAATTAATAATAAAGTAAATAATAGATATGTTTCATTTGCTCACTTTTTTTTTTAAACGTAGTATGTAGTATATCATTTGGTACTGTTTATTAGTGATAGGAATAATAATTTCTTTGTTTGTGGACTAAGTATTAGTTTCAGTTCAATTATAATTTTTTTAATTAGGAGTGACGTTGTGTTCACAATATACCTACTTGGTTAAAAATAAAAATATTATACAAGAACCATATGAATCTGTAAATATTAATTACATTAACTGTGAATGCTATACACATTTCATTGGTGTATTTTATATTTTTATTTGAAATACATTTTTGTAAAAAGTATATATATA
>KZ808653.1:55229-70864 GCA_000696205.2 Oncopeltus fasciatus | reverse complement strand
ATATATATATATATATATATACATTTTGTCATTTCGTCCGAGTCGAAGACGAGTTGACGAGTAGAAAGTGAATTCTCTACTCAGCCCTGAAGAAGCCATCACATGATGTGCGAAAGCTCGGCAACTATCAACAACTTGACACGGTCCAACCCAGAAGAAGAAACGGTAAATACATATATATCACGTTAGAAGTGAAATCTGATTAATTGTTCTATCTAGTATATATCTATATATATTTTTTTTTTAACAGGAAAATACAAAAAAAAGGTTGAGAGCGATTGATAGGTTTTGATACGTCTGATAATAATGGAATATACCAAGAATTAAATGACTCTTAATAAAGATTTAACACTACAAAAATAGTATTACTTTACAAGAAATCTTTGCATTAATAAAATAATAATATTTATTAAATAGTTTCCTGTATTTTTTAAGTGTAAGGTACTTTTCTGGAAAAAAAAATTATATATATACATAACATATTTCAACAATGAGAGCTTAAAGATAAATAACATTATTTATGTCCTTGAGGTAAGAATAATTTCTGAATATTCCAGAGCAAAGGACGCCGTAAGGGGAAGGGTCTGACTGACCCTAGGGCAGATTAGGGAAGGGCGGTTGGCCCTCAGCTAGCAGCAAACCGGTTCCGCACGCATGATCGACTGAAGAGCTGAAGGCGAGAAGGGCTTTCGCAAGGGATCCAGCAACATCCCTTTGCGAAAGTGATCAACGACTTGGCCCTCCAGCCCTTCAGCAGCTGTAACGAGAGGACGACGTCTTCAACAGAGACTACCGCGGCTCCTCTTGAGCAATGGCAGTTGACGAGGAATGTCTCACATGGCTGTTGACGAGCAACTTCGGCTAACCGGTAAACTTGGTATGGAATGCTGATGAACACACCATAAGCAATTCATTACGATAATTATCCCTCATATATTTAATTATATATTAAAGATTTAATTCTGAATGAAATTAAATTTCTTGCACGGCATTGAAAAATTAATTCAATTCTTCGCATGTGAAACTAAAACTGTGGTCCATTTATATATTACTTTACAAGTAATAACATTTTATTATGTGCATCAACCAGCAATCGCAGTGGATATACGAAGGGGATGGCGTAGGAGGAGGGTAAGATAAAGATTAATACTGAAACTCCATCCTAGGTGCCATCTTCAGGAGTAATTCAATTTATTAACATTGAAAATCGCCAATATCTTCTACATTAATAAATTTACCTAGGTTAAATATACAAATAATCAATAAATGTAAATAAAGAAGCAGGTTCATTGCTACAGTACACAGTAAGTGCTTTTCTTTCTTTCTGTACTTCTGTTTGTAGACCCCAGAGGAGGGGACAGGAGAGAGCTCCTAGGGCACAACCAGACCAAATTGGGTATCATTCTTCATTGAGAGGGAAAAATTTAGGAGGCCAGTATGCTGACCACATGCTTTCTATAGTGTGTCGCGGGTAGATAATCAATACTTCCTTAATATGTATTTCTCCCTTGAGCCTTTATGAATGGCCTGTTGCAGGATGTTGGTTATCATAGATATAAAAAGTAATTTTTTACAAACATATTTCACAAATTTTTTATGTGATACGCCTAAAAAAATAGGTATTTAAGAATGAACATGTAGGAATAGTAATTTCCTTCTCCTCAATCAGTTCCCTTCCTCGTCTAAAGGAGCCAAGGAGCAAACATTGAACAAGTTTTTTCTCTTCACTTCTGTTTTTGGGGAAATGTAGGTAGCTTTATTATTTTACAAATATTATTTTTTTGTGGTATTTAGACCCTCATAAATTTTAATCTAACTAGTTAGATTTTTTATTCTGTTTTATATTTAATGCTTTAGAAATAGCTAGCAAAATATATAAATATTTAAAAATTAAGCTATTATACATCATTATTATTTACAAAAGTATTAATATTGCAATAAAAACTATTAAACTAATTTTTTATTAAGTAAAATTAAGTATTGTTTTTTAATATGATTCACAATGATTTTTCTTTTTCAGATTTCAACAGTATTTTAACAATACATTTGTATATTTATCTTCTTACAATAATAAGAGTTATTTTTTGCAAGAGCCATAATAAACTAATATAGATCTTTTATCACAAAAGAGCAGGTGAAAATAGATTTTTTTTTTCCTACTTAATGAAAGAAAATCTTTGTTGGCTTCCTACAAAATCAGCTGATCAATTTTTTTCTTGAGTTATACAATTTTTCTACACGAAGCCTATTACACTATGTTTAAACTCATGGTCAATGCCACTTCAATAAACATTATCATAGTTAACTAAATTAAACTTTTCACTAACATTTTTAAAAGAGTCCTCTAAATGCTACTTCTTTCCTAATAATATTTTATAATAAGGTTTTAATTGAATTCGAAAGGAAAAAAGCAACTATTTAATTGAGGCACGAGGAATTAGTCGAGAAATAAAAGCGGCTGGAAATTAATTACAGCTGCCTCGAAGGGAAGGAATTGAACATTTAATCAGCCTCAAAGAACTTTACTATTTTAGACCGATTTAAAGAGAAAAAAATTTAATCAAATTCTGAGAGAAGTTTTATAAATCAATAATTTGACAACTAGATTCTGGTAAAATTTCTATTTCATTCATAACACAATCTATCACATTAGCAATATTAACAATCTTCCAAACTACTAATTAACAACAACAATAAACATATATAATTATCAATAAGTTATTCCCCTCTCAGCACTTTCACTATATGGACAAACTTTGGAATGCTGCGCTTGGGTATGATTGTGAACCCATTTTTGAGTCTGCCGAAGATTAGGGAGAAATATCTTGGAGAAGCACTTGACTATTCTAAATATTCTGAGTTTATAGCACTACTCGCTGTATGAAAAAACTCTAACACTAAAAATACCGCCAACCTTCCCTACTTGACGAGATTCGGGATGTCACGACAGTCAGTGGGGTATTCCTGTCATACTCTGATTATGAGTCTTGTGGGGACATCACGGTAAGAGAGCCAAATCTCATAACCTGTCACCTAACGATTTCCAAGAGACTTTTTTTTTTTTTTTTTTTCCAGCTCTTCCCTGCTCCATGATTCACGATTAGCCGTCATAATAGGACAGCCAAAGTGTACAAAGCCTATTTGAAAATAAGCTTTATAGGCACCTGGAACTTCTGGTGCCCCAAAACTCCTCTATCAAATGGGGTAGGTCACTCCCCTGTCAGCCTCAGGAAGATACTTCCGACTAACATTTATCTTTCTTCGGCCACTGATGAAAATGACAAACCTGAAGAGTCATAAAATCCGAAACTCCTCGTAAAACTGATTCACACGCAAACTTCATGCAAAACTGTAACTACAATTATCCCGTAGCCCAGAATGGGATCCTCCAGTTTTACTGATAGTCAGTAAGGAAATTATCCTGAAACCAAATAATTTCCAAGTAGCTCCTTGTATATTTTGGAATAGTTGAGTCTACTAAAGCCTCGTAAGTTACATTTTTTATGTACAGTGTTATAAAATCACAATATGGGTTTATTATGGGTTACGTATAAATTTTTTTTCGCAGTTCTAATAATAGCGACAATATTACGATAATAATATTAGATTTATTTTGTTGGGGTTAGGTAAAGGTAGATCAAAAAAATACAATTTAAAATCTTGTATTTCTTAAATTGTATTTTTTCGGATTTACCTTTACCTAACCCCAACAAAAAAATCTAATAATAATATCTACGGTAAAAAAAAAACTCTCCATTCGAACACGATATTAAGTATTAGTTCTCATCTGACCTCCTGATTTCAGCCGTTGACGGACACAATTTCAACGGATTTATTTTAAATATTCATTATTTTTTTCACATTAAGAAATTGCGGATCCAAGAAGAGCATTTGCAGGAATGTAAATTTATACAGCGTTAATAAGAGACCAGTAATGATTAAATCATGAAATCCAGGAAAGAACAGTCAGTAGTAATTAGGCGAAGCCCGACAAATCGTAGAAAGGCAATACTTTAAGAGGACGGCCCCACCTCTTGAATCTTCAGCAGGACGAACCACAAAGAAGTGAAGAGGATCCACGCCTCTGTCTCCTTCTCTCTCTCTCTCGAGGCTAGTGTATTTCATTACTTTTCGTCCACTGACGTGACCATTTTCTTGAATAGCTTTTTCCCCAGCCCCACTTTTCCATCGCGAGGTTTTGTCGTCATCGCAGGACTTCCCCCCTCCGCCGAACAATATCCCCATCAAATTACTTTCAGTCGACACACTTTAATTCTCTCCCTCACTGACAAACTTAATTTATTTTAATATTTTGAAAAGAGGGCGAAAGGGAATGAGGTATGATAAGAGAAGAAGAAAGTTGGGAAGAGTGATAATTTTAAACTTCCGAAATACCTCTTCATCTCCGTCCAACTGGATTAATTTCTGTACATTGTACATTAAGAAAAAAATCAAAATTAAAATTTATTTTATTTAAGTTAAAAATGTAAAAAAATCCCTTATACAATTTAAGTTTATTCATATAATCGATGTTAAAAATAACAGTGAAATATATCAATTACTTTTTGAATTAAAAAGCATTTTACCAAACTTGGCATTTTACAGTAAATGGTAAGTGGATTTAATATTGACCTTTACTCCTGTGAAAAGAACCATTGTTTTTCATTTATTTATTTCTTTTTTATTACATTTATACAAGTCAAGGGTTGATATATCATCTATTTTATTTTCCTCATAACACAGAAATCTTATGGAATTCAGTGGAGGGAATCAAATTCAAGAGGGTTTTACATTTCACTCCTCGAACTTTCATTCTCTTTGAAATCAAAATCATACCCTCCCCTTATATACAAATTCCATACTTGAATGCAAGTACACAAGTTAAGCTCCTTAGAATCGTTAGATCAAGTTCCTATTGAATTAGCTACCTCGAAGAGAATGGAGCAACCGTAATAAATAAATTCATTACAATTAGCTCCATGTTTATAACTTTACTGCAATAGATAGTTTTATTTAAGTACATCAGTAATAGGCCAAAAAATAAAAAAAGCAGATAGCTATTTCATTTGGGGGGGGGGGAGATTCCGCTGATCGATGGGTGCACCCACTTGCAATTGTATTTTTTATTTTTTTAAGTGTTAGCCTCCCTTTCAACCACTGAGGGTCATGTAAGGTGGGCCTATCTACTATCTATCTACTACTAACTATCTATACTCCAATAATTTTGCATTCTTAAATTTTCTTCTTCAATAATTTTAGTGGGGGAAAAAAAATTCTGAATAAGACGCACAGTTTTTTTGTTATATTTAATTTATTTAGTAGAGTGGTTCAGCATTTATGAATTTACTGAAAATATATTTAAAAATATGTATATGTTTTATTAATTTTATATTATATTTTTATACGTTTTATTTTCTGACTATGTAATACTGTAAATAATGTTCATTAAAATAATTCTCAACAAACCTGAAATTCATTTAGCTATTGAAGGAAACCAATAAGGTTCCTGTTAATGATGAAATTAAAGATCCGACTCGCTCTCTTCTCTAAAAATTATAAAAATTAAGGTCTCAAAAAAAAAAAAACAATTCTTTCATTATATTCGCACCCTTGAACAGCAGGACAAAACAATAACACTCCTGTGGGTACCATCACACACAGGTATAAGGGGAAACGAGATGGCTGATATTGCAGCTAAAGAAGCAGCCCTTAAGGACCCTCCAGAGAAGAGAAGTCGTACTAACCAGACTTAGAAAAGGTCACACCAATCTTACCCACATGCATCTAATCACTAAAGATCAACCGCAAATATGCCCTAAATGTAGCTCTCAAATGAGCGTTCAACATTTCATCGAGGAATGCCCATATTACACTAAAATCTATTTACATGCAAAAACCTCCCAAGACAACTGTCGGCATCCCTGGCATACCATGAATCCAATGTAAGCAAACTTATGTGCATTTTAAGAGAAACAGGCATATATGAAAAAATTTAATTAACCCAACAGTCAGGGCGTATATACCATGATGTTGATCGCCCTATAACTTGATCCTAATCCTACATCCTCAAGGGATTGCTTTCCATCTCGGGAGAATCCCCTCGAACGAAGTGGCAATTTTTATTCCCGCTCGAGAGGACACAAGGACGAAGAACTTAATCCTCCTTCAGACCAATCTTCGCCGACTGAAGAGACCAGTTATATCTTCTGCACAGAGAGAGCCACGGAAGAATTCCCTATAAGGATTACAATTCGGCGGAAATTAGAGGAGTCAGCCGAGGGGCAAGGGTTGGAATTCACTGAAAATGTCGGCGTCCTTTGAGTTATAAGCTTGCTTATTTATGCAAATGGCCAGCCTCTCTATTAACCGTAACTGACGGCAGTCCTTTGGGAACAAATGGAACAGAATGTATCATAACATGAATAACAAATATCCTCTAGTTCATCACTTTATACTGAATATGGCCAATACAAGAAATCCACATTCAATTCTAATTTATCATAGATGGTATTCCTATTTTCCATAGGAAATTAAAGAAAAAACTTTTTTTTTTTTAGCACAGTTCCTGCTTTATTGGTATCGATCTGGCAGAGACTGACTTCAAATTAGCAAATAGTATCAGAAAATTATATTGTTAGAAAAGCGAGGGGGGTTGGGGGAGGGAGAGAGATAAAGAGAGAGAGAGAAAGAGAGAGTAAAAGGAAGGACAGAGAGAGGCAGAGGGAGAGGGAGGGAGGGAAAGGAAGAAGGTGGGATGGAGAGAGATAGAGAGTGAGAGGGGGGGAGGGGGGAGGAGAGAGAGAGAGAGAGACAGAGTAGAAGAAAGGACAGGGTGAGGAAGAGGGAAAGGGAGGGAGAGAGAGAGAGAGAAAGAGTAGAAGAAAGGACGGGGTGAGGTGGAGGGAAAGGGTGAGGCTCTCCCTCTCGGAGGAGGAGGGAGAGGGAGGGATATGGAGAGAGAGAAAGAGGGAGAGAAAGGGAGGGATATGGAAAGAGAGAGAGCGAGGGGGGGGGGGGAAGCTCTCTCACTCTCGGAGGAGGAAGAGGGGGAGGGGGTTATGGAGAGAGAGCGAGGGAGGGGGGAAGCTCTCTCTCTCGGAGGAGGAGGCATTGCTGGCGTCTAATCAGAGCAGTTCCCGGGGCATAAGAAAGGCCCGTGGGAGTCCAGGCCCAGTGACCGAGGTGCCCCTAAATTCATGCTAGAGTCGGGATTACATGCCCTGTTAGGAGCACAATGGCCGCCAGCCCTTTCACACCTCCCTTTTTGTGGCCACATTAACGGCCCCGCCGACTCCAGCTCCCAGAGCATTTTCATCGCGGAACGTTATCAATAGCATTTGTTCTAGGATAGACTAGCTCTCCCCGCGCACTACTTTAATTAATAGTAAAAAATCGCATCCGTAGGATTATAGAGATAAAACCACCAATACCTGTATTCAGTGGTATGACGAACCTTCTTAAAGAACAAAAAATAGACAGATCATGGACAAAGGACAAATTGTCCATTATAAATTACGACAATCCAAAATAAGGAAATAGGATGGCAAATGACTTCCTAGACAATTATTATACTAATTTCAAACAAAGCAGAGCACACTCAAGCCCTGGAAGACAACTGTTTCCACCCTCAAAGATCTTTATCCATGTGCTATTTGCTTTAAATGCTAAAATTTTTAGACAAATTCTTCAGAAAAGGAAGGACGACTGTTAAATGCATTATTAATCTAACCGAATATTGTGGCTTTCTAAGTTAATGTTAAAAAAATATGAGACGAGAGAAAGAGAGACCAAAAATATGATTTTCGGTCTATTGGTTGAGTGTCAATTATTTCCGACCGGAGGGATCCCACTTCTAGTCAGCAAAATACAAATTACAATATTTTACTGAAGCCTTTTTCGTTAACGTGAAATATAAAAATTAAAGGTGGAAATGGTTTGTCTGTGAATTCCGCCAGATTGGAAGGGTTGACGGCTACTAGGACATGGCAGGTAAAGGTTGTGCCCTGAAGGGCTGCAGACCGAGGGAAAACTGTTGATTCAAGCTAGCCTCCCCCCATCTTGGCGTAGGGGTAGAATAAAGGGGTGGCGGGGCGGGAATCAGGGCGTCAGCTGGTAGCGGCTTACCGGATCCTCTCAATAGATACGTCAATCAGCTGTAGGGCCTTTGTTTTCACAGCCTCGCTGCTACCTTAACCTTCCATGCCTCTCTCTCTCTCTCCCTACTTAGCTCCTACTCTCATTGGAGGGAGAAGTCATTCCATTTCGTCACGGTAAAAATACGACCTCTCCATCCTAAGATAAGGTAATTACAAAAACCATCTTATTGAGGTATGTTTGATAGTGAGAAATGGGTGCATTCCAACTTATTTGTCTGTTGTACATTATCCCAGGTGAATAGTTATACAGGCCTTACTGTGATAGCTCCTTTAAAGTTTCCAATTCTTACTTACTCCTCTAGAGATAATGGTAAGAGCTACTCTCCCTGAGTACTATGTGGATGCCCAGCTAAATTTGAAATTCTATAAATTGACGAGATAATTCGCTATGGCCCGAAAATGTTTATTACTTCACTTTTACTAAGTTATATATGAGCAAACTAGCAAAGACGTGTCAATAACACATAGATGGGCTTTCAGAATCCTAAACAAAGGCACATATTTTTTTTTTTAAAATAAATAAATCATTATTTTTTTACATTCTGTTACTTAACATCTTGTAATTTGATGACGGATACAATAAATTAATTTAAAAAATATATAATAAAAATAAAATAAAATCAACAATAAAACAAATAAATGGTCATCACTGTGCAGGGAGAAGGGGGCCATCGACCCCACTCCCAATAGGTTTAGACATTAAGGTCCAGGAGGTCGTGAGGCAATCTCCGTTTTAGTCGCCGGGGAGGATTGTGAGGATTGGAGTCCGACGACAGGGATTGGGCATATGGATTGGGATGAAATTAGAGTTTTCTATGGAAGAGCTTGAAGCGGGCTTATTTTAAGTTCAAAAAATACTAGAAATACAAAAACTGTTTCCAATAAAGCAGACAAAAACTTGAACATTTACGAAGAATTATGACGAGAGAGATCTCCTTTAGCTATAACACGTTTAACTATGGAAATTGATCCGTTACAAAACTTCTACCACCTGCACTTCTCAGTTTGATTCATTGATTACTACTAAATAAACAGGGCGTCATAATAATTTGTAGAAAATGCCTATAATGTAGTCTCGAAATGTGAATAAATCCTTTCACTGTGATCTGAGTCATCGGCGTCAAATACACTGTGAATATCAGAGCCTCCTCAGATTAGTTGAGAGCCGTTTTAAGTACAAAAGAGCCGGTTAGGGAAGTGTCCACACTTCTTAAACAATCACTGTTATTTATAACAATGGAGAAAGTGTTGCGTGTTCGCCGACTAAAATCAGTAAAATAAAATGGCGACTAGGAATAGGCTTACGAAGAAAAGCGTTTGCCGAGATTGTCCGAAGGGAGATATGATGCACTTCTGCATATTTAAAACTGCATCGTGAGAGCACAAAACATCGTACTGTCATAGGTCTCCAAAGCAAATGTCTGTTGATGAAGTAACATTGATGAAATACGAAGAATAAAATTTTTCAAGTTTCATAAAAAAAAACAGTAATATTTAATTTCAAAAATGTAATACAATATCAAATGGACTAAATCAAATACTATGTATCTCTATTGCATTAGTTGATGAACAATATAATTCTCTAACAAAAATTGTTCGAAACAAATAAAAAAAAAAAAAAAAAGCACCAAGACGAAATTCCAAATAGGCATGCGCTTCTCTTGCACGATATGCATGTTCACTCGGCTGCTGTTTCGTGACTGCTGGTATAGAAACTATCAGCAACCAGCAACAATAAGAAATTATGGAAGGAAAACGTAAAACGTAGCAAAAAATTTACAACAAATTAAGGAAAGGTTACTTCTTTTGCATAATTTAAAGGAAGATCTATGTATAATTAAATTTTCAAAATATGATTATTTTCGAGGAACGATTTAAAATACAAAATTCATAATATGCTTTCAAAAATGTTTTAATTGTTAGTTCAAATATCTGGCAGTGTTTAACAACAAAAACATGTTTTAAACAATAAAAAACATAATTTAATTATAACTTCGAGCTATTTTTTTCAGAACTGCACAGTTTAGAGCGTCAAGCAAATCTTACAGTTAACAAGTATATCTCTACTTTCAATTAATAAACTTTCGTACAAATTAGAATTGAAGAATGTATTCAACAAAAAACACAGTCATGCACGCACGCGCGGGCCAACACACAACACACACAAAAATAGTCTTTGAGAGAAATTATCAACTCATATAAATTATCAAGACTCCATCTGTGACATGTCCCTTTTCATTTATTTAACATATTCACGTCCATTATCCAGTGAAAAAATGCAAAAAGGCATTATAAAGATCTAAGTCCATCGAACATTCTACGTATTTACAAAAAATAGTTGTATTAATTAACTCTCAGTCTGAAGTTATTTTGCTATGAGTTTGGATATTTCCAAAGGCCATTTTCGTTATACTTTGCTTTTAATTCCAAAAAGGATAAAACTCTGCAAAGGGTTTCAAAAAATTGTGCAGTGTTTATCGAGATAATTGCTTAAGTAAAAACCAATGACAGAATTTTTCACTCGTTTTGGTTACGATTATCTTGTAAAAGAAAACCTTGGCCTGTGACTTTTTTCATTTTTTTTATTGTGGCAGATGTGGACGTACTACATCTTGTGACTCGTTGACTCGTTCAGAAACTAAATATCAACTATAAAGTCATTATAAAAATGTATATCAAAAGAAGCTCAACGTTAAAGTTCCACATAAATTAATTAGTTTATTTTGGTTTCTTGGTTTCGCTACAAAATCAAATCCAGTAATTTTTGAAACAAACAATTACGGCTGATGAAAAGTGGATCACGCATGACAATACTGTGCAAAAACGCTCGTGGCCAGAGACAGAGAAGCTTCACAAACGGTGGCTAAGCCTGGATTGGCGACAAGAAATGTGACGGTGAAGATTTGGTGAGATTAGAGAGGAATCGTTCGTCATGAGCTACTCGTACCTGAACGATCCACATATCCTTAACTAGCACCAATTGGAGCAGACGTTTAAATGAAAATAATCCAATTTTGGAAAAGAGAATTTGTTGTGTTCCATCACGACAACGCAGGACCAGCTGAATCTTTAGTTTCTCGGCAAAAACAAAAAGAGAGAGTTTAGCTGGGGAGGTTTTGAAGCATCCTCAATACAGTCCGGACTTCGCTCCGCATCACTATTGTTTCTCTGCGGGTGCTTAAGCAAGTCAATGAATCAACATCAAAACAGGCCTGTGCAAATCGATTGGCCCAACAACCTCCGAATCTATCTTCTGGGACGAAATAAGAGTTTTATTGGGAAAGGCGCAAGTCATCGATCAAAACCCGTTTTCGAAAAAAAAAATATAAATTTTTTCTGACTAAATTTGCTTAGAAAATTTACTTATATTTGTATAATANAGGGGCACCAGAGTAGCTCAGGGGATATATATATATATATCATGTATAAATATCCGGGAACCATTAATACTTTTGGAAGCCAGATCCTCGGGGGAGATTATAACTGTTATGGACCGACCACATCTCTAGTCTGGGGCAAGAAGGGTAAGGAATGTGGGACCATGAAGAGATGGAGACGAAACCCGAGACCAGGACATCAGGCTGGATTGGTCTTAGGCACCTCTAAGTGGTGCGAACAAGAATAAAGAAGATTAACTGAAATAAAGCAACAATGGACTATAGTCGACACTGAAACGTTATTCTTAACCAAACTCAAACAGCCGGCAACGGTCCAAAGAAAACCTAGTCCCTGGTAAATAAGGTTATATTTTACACACACAAGTACGAAATTCAGAAGCTGGTGAGAAGGAAGAAAGAGAGAAAGGGCGTAAGAAAGATAAATAGAGAAATAATAGAGAATATGAATTATCACATGTAATGAAAACATTACAAAAGAAAATCAAAGAGGTCAAATGTTTCACTAGTTTCAGAAAGAAATAAGAAAGAGAGAGAAATAAAAAAAACCACGCATCAACTAAAATTATTTACGCCGAAATGTGGGTCGATGCCTATTCAAATTTCGATCAAACTGAAAGCTGGACAACAATTAAGAAATGAGCAAGTAAATATATTTTGCTTAAATACATAAAGCTCGGGAGCAATGTAAGATATATATTCTTTGATATTCATAAAAATATTTTTTCTTCGCTCTCTTACTTTCTCTTTTGGTGGGAAAGTAAGACTCTCATATCTAATGGCAATCTATCAGCTATGCTAATTCTGGAAAACTTTGACCACATTTTGAAAACACTTCTGGACAGTTTCTTTTTCTCCTCTCTTTGCAAAAAGTGGGAATACCGCCCTCTACTCTTCCTGAGAACCTCATGAATATACGAGGGCTAACTTTTTTTTCCTCCCCCTCATCCCTCCAAAGAAGGGGGTGGGGGTTGTAGGTGTATAAAGGGGGGGTTGAAATCACGACTCTGTGCCAACTTTAATGCCGGCTGCGCCTTTGAATGAGTTCTCAGGACTGGCGAGCTCCTGTGGATTCCACCGCCATCTGACCGAACACTGCCGCCAAAGGTAAATATAAATAAAATATGAGGCAGCAAAATCATTATGCCATATTTCCTTCCGAATCAGCTTTCCACTTCAAACAAACTTCTCTCTTTCTGTCTCCCTCCGCTTGAGAAAGCCATACTCCTAAAGGCTTCAGACTTACATTTCCTTTCCAGAGTAAATCTGTTTGGGTCAGCTACTACTTATTTATCTCATCCTCTCAATATGTTAACCCCAACATTCTCTAATGAAGAGTGAACTTGTAAAAAAAATAATAATAAATGTCAAATACCTCATTCATATAATATTACCAACATTCTAAAGATAATATCTATCTACTTCATAAAAACTATCAATCAAATAGTAAATGTATTATTATATTTATGTTACTTAGTTTACTCCATGTAATCTTAACAAAATTATTATTTCAGCAATGTTTATTTATTAACGAATATATAAGAAAATAAACTAAAGAAAAGAAGCGAAACATTATTAAACAAGAAACAAAAACTAATGGCTAGGAAGAAGAAGGACGATTCTTTTTTTTTTTTTTTTTTTTTTCCAGCTCTTCCCTNGTTGATATAAAGCAAGAACTTAATGTGAATATTAAAATTAAATTTACGTTTCTGATAGCTCAGTCAGGGTTTGATTATTTTGTTCACTAAGACTGTAAAAAAATATATTAAATTCGAATTCTTTTTTTTTTTAAATGCTAAAGAGTATAAAACTCTAAACACTTGCAAATATACTAATTATACCTAAAATTATATTATGGCCTACTGTAAAGAAGAAAGTAGTAGCAAGCCTTAAACTTAGCCAGTATTTACACTCTTCTCATTACGACACTAAAATCACCTAACATACGACTCTCCAAAGTCTGGCACTGTAGGTCAGTAATTATTGTTGTTGTTGTTTATTGGGGATTTACGGCGCTCAACTGCTGAGGTTATCAGTGCCCTCCGTATTTTATGAATACAGTATAGTTTTTTTTTTTGTTTTTATTTGCGTGTTAGCCTTCCATTCAACCACTTAGGGTCATGGAGGAAGGGGCTATCTACTGGTTGCCATCCCATTTTAAACACCCATGGCTCAGGACAAGCTTTTAATTATAAATAAAAGATTGACTTGGGCGGGATTTGATGAACCCGCCGCGGTTTCATTGTGAGACAATATCTCGCGTCAGGATTGTGAGACCATAACGGATCCCATGAGCTATCCCGGCGCCCCCAAAGATGGACGATTTTGATGAACAAAATAAAAATGGGAAAATGAGCACCAGCGGGAGATAAGTGTTTACCATCCTGGCGTCACGTCTGGGTATGAAAAAATCGGCAAACCCCCCCACCACCCACCCCTATTTATGAGATCCGTCAGTCTAGAAATGACAACTCATCTATTGGAATAAATCTCTACAAATAATCACAAGACCCCAGAGGTTAGCGAGGATTGGAATCCAGATAGAACTTCAAAAGAAAAAGAAAAAAGCTACCCGATTATGACTTCCTATGCGAGTAAAGTGGCTACAAAGATGGTGTATAGTAATACTCACGCGCGCGCGTAAAACGTAATTGGGATCTTGGGCATTATGGAAGATAATTATTTTCTTAACATATTCTGTCTGTGATTTATAATAACTACATTTCCTCGAATTAGCTAGACGACTTAGACATAGAAGTAATCGACATTGTTCAGCCTTCTTGAAGAGGCTGTCTTGTAAGGTCAGGCAACCCGGTTGTTACTTTAATCGGCACTCGTCAACCCACATTCAAGGTTGAGGGGACACAGAGTCGGTGTGGACAAGGTATCATCAGGCAGGAAGCCTGGAAGCCTAGGCTGTGATATTGGGAGTGAACTCCTCTATCCTATTCTGTTTAATATGCCACAGGAGAAATCTCCAAGGCTAGTCACAAATAAATTTTATTTGAAGTACAAAATACCAAGGTCATAATGTAAACGATTTAGCTTAGTCTGAATATATAATAACCACTCCAAAATTCCCTGAGCAGTTGGAGAGAAGAGGACATTGATAACAGCCGTAAAAAGAAACACTACCGAAAATGAAACAACGTAGTCTAATTCAAAGGGGCACCAGAGTAGCTCAGGGGATCCGTTCGGGTCAAGGAATCCTGACGCTGCGGGTTCGAAACCCGCCCAGAGCAAACTTTTATTTAAAAATAATATCTTGTCCTGAGCCATGGATGACACGGATGGCTTGGCAACCTGTAGATACCATTGCTGTAGACATCATTGTTATGTATAACTGGAAATCGAGTAACATAAATATTGAAATATTCTGATAATCGAATTTTTTTATTTAATTTCAAGTAACTTACTACAGCATAAAACATGACATTTAAAATTAGGATTACATTAAAAACTCGGATTCGCAGCAAAAAAACTTCTGATTAATTAATTTTTTAATCAAAATAACATTGAGACTATTAATATTCCAGCCATTAAGGTAAATTGCATAAAAACTTCATTAATCGTATTGTTTTATATAGAATTTTAGTTTTAGGAAAGCTTCTAAAGTCTTCAAAAAAAATTGATTCAAAAATAAAATTTTAATTCAAGTTATAAAATAAAACCACTTCTTCGGACTCCAATTCATAGCCTTGGGATAAGATCCAGTGCACCTCGAGCTACCAAGGCAGGAGCACTCCCTAGTATAAGGTGACTGAGCCCTGAGGATGGAACCACTGATTCTGAAAGTGCTCAGCAAGTAAATGATTAAAAAAGTGACAAGATTTGTTTTTATTTGATAACCTGAATTTTCATCATTTTAGCTACCTGCGCAAAACATTTTAACCCTTAAGAGTCAAATAGAATGGAGATAATTAAGTAAATGACAAAATCAGCAATAAAATTTAGATTATTAAATATTAGTTTATGCATAGTTATTTAGAATATCTACTAATTAGCAATAGTGGTTAAATAGGAATAGCCAAACAGGAAATTCTTCGAAACAAAAATCTCATAACGTAATAGTATTAATTAATAT
>KZ808653.1:30693-42183 GCA_000696205.2 Oncopeltus fasciatus | reverse complement strand
CCCCCCCCCCACTGCCTAATTCAAACTGCTCTAAATCACACTAATTGTTCTCTTTCTTGCGAAAACTGAAGCCATCAATAAGTGTAAGTAATCCTCTTTGGAAGAGAAATTAATCAGTTCCTCTGATTGCCAGATTCCAAAGGCACTGATTCCTATTTCAATATGGCGCTCCGTGGATGGACACGGTATCATCACATTAGTTCCCTATCACAATACAAATCTTAAATGAAATTAATTCATCTCATTCATTTCTAATTTGCACTTTAATTTATATCAAATCCCGATGAAGATCAACAATTGTAAAGGTACTTGGGTTTCCATCCACAAGTCCTTAAATAAATGTAATTTCAACAAATTGTTAATTAAAAAGAAAATTATTATTAGCCGCCATTTCTGCTTCAATTATGCCATACACAGGGCTATCATGAGGGCGACAGGGAAACTTTTGTCAAAATTTGAACAACTCTGTAACATCAGTTGTGCAGATTTGGAAATTTCGACAACTCCCCTTTCGCCCTCATGATGGGGAAAATTGTTTCTCATATCAACTTCTAGACGAATTCCAACTATCTTATCAATAATTAATAGTTAACTAAAAAAGACTATTTTATAACAACGGAGAAATGACTTGAACATACAGTGGTACATTACATTACATTGCTGGTCACCATATCACAATTGCACTTTGCTTCTGAAACAGTTCCACTTGAACTAACGTCATCATATTTTTTAATTGTAAAGTAAAATAAAATCAGATTTGTGTAATCTATATGTTGAGAATATAGAAAATGTGAGAGAGCAAATCAAGAGTTGAAGAGGCTGTGAAAACAAGAGAGAGATGAAATTTGAGACAGAAAGAAAGAAGGCTAAAAGAGGATACAATCCTCCAAGTGTCAGGAGTAGGTGACGGGACAGGAAGAAGGGCGGCGGTTAGGGACTTATAAGAGAAGCAGAGGGAGGATTGGGGAAGACTGAGGGAGGATTACAGCTCGGGACGACGAACAACGGATTAACTGGATATTGGATGAAATTCCTGGGCTCCCAGTGGTGGCTGGTATTAGCGGAGGAGAGTCCAAGGTCCGCCAACCAACCCCCGACTGCTTCTTGGCTCCACGGCAAGAAAAGGAAGGGGTGAGAGGCTTGGGAAGAGTGCCTTAATTGTTCCCCTCCCCTCAGCCGCCATCTCCCCAGCGGGGCCCAACAAACCGCCCACTCAAAAGTACTACTTTGAGGCCCTTCACTGGGTCAGCGTGTAAGACCACATTAATGGGGAACTTTTCTCTCTCAAACATACTGAATTACTTCAATTGAATGGACACCTTAAAAGGAATGTATTTATGTCTAATGTACTTAGAGTATGTATTTAGCATCTGCAGTACAACCCCAATGAGCTAATAAATACCTCTTTCCTCTAAAATTTAGCCTGGCTATTTCGAAATCAAGTTATATTTCTATTTCGAATTACTCAGCAAC
Source organism: Oncopeltus fasciatus (assembly GCA_000696205.2). NCBI lineage: Eukaryota > Metazoa > Arthropoda > Insecta > Hemiptera > Lygaeidae > Oncopeltus > Oncopeltus fasciatus. The sequence continues at coordinate 40,710 of KZ808653.1, read as the reverse complement.
TAAAAAAAAGCACATTCACCTACAAAAAAAAAGTTTTTTTCATTTATGTAGGGTTACATTGGTAAAATTTGAGATTGTGGTCTTTATTCTAAATGATAGGAAAATAAAATGTGTAAAAAAAGACTAAGGATAATAAATACATTACTAATGTTTAATTTTAAATTTGTTTCGTAATGCTAATAATAAAGAAAATATTAATATTTTAAAATTTGGTCTCATTAAATATCCTTTAACAAACACGGCCTTTAGTTTCTTGTTAATAAGGGAAATGACGAATATCTTTGTCAAAAACAAGCGACTGTTGGGCGTCACAGAGTCATAAGCCACCAATTTTAATGAATAGCATTTTTGGTGTCTAGTAGTTTTAGAGGATTTTTATGTGTAAATCTTAATTTATTACTTTATAATTATAAAACATCTTTTAATTTGATAGCTTAATGATATGCATATATAAATATTTAAAAAAATAAAAATTAGTAAATTAAATGTCAACTTTGCAGAGAGAAGGACGGACCCCATGACCCCTNTGTTACAGACGATAGTAGACTTTTCATTCCCGCGTTTACTTTGTACGTCTTTCTGCCGAAGGAATGTGCTTATTGTTCGTAACTCTTTAATGGCTTCCTCCCATTATCATTTCAATGGCACTCTTCATGTCTACCTACAGTCCGTAGACCTCCCTCATTCCCAACCCAAATTGTTTATATCACCATACGAAAATTTTCTTATACGTTCTCCCCCCCCCGGATCCTTTCTCACGTAGAATGGATACGTTATATAGGAGTTGTTTTTTTATGATACAGGGTGATGATTCTACGTTATCATTAGAGGGCGTACTATACATTAGACAGGATGCCGTATGTCATTAGTTTCTGTAATGGCTGAGAATAAACCTGAAAATTGAATTAATGAAATATTTAAAATTTTTTAAGGACTGAAATACCCAACTACTTTAATAAAATAAATGGAAGGAAGCCAGAAAAAAATCTTACTATCTCAGCCGGTACTCGAACCCGGATCACCTGCTTTCCGAGTAAGTACGCTGACCCCTGCACTACCGAGGCAGGAACTGCCCGGAAAGCAGGAGACCCGAGTTCCAGTCCCGGCTGAGGTAGTAAGATTTTTTGATTATATTCCCTTGCATTTATTGGGTAAAATTTAACGTGGGATTACATATAAACTAATATCATTATTTTAAAAAAAAACTACTTTAATGTTTCATATTTATACAAAACTTTCATCCATCCATGATTTAGGAATATTAAACAAAGTAAACGAAAATTTTAAAGGGTATTTTAGACATACAAATTTTAAATATTTACTACCAGTTTTAATAATTGAAATTGGGATAAATTCAACACTAATGAATTGGAGAAAATTAGTTAACCTTTAACAAATAAAATAACAGCTATAAAAAAGAGAAAAAATAATTGAAAAAAAAAAGTATAGAATTATTTCAAGGCTTAAACTACGTAGCTTGAGCTTTACTTTTCAAACAAAGAAGACAAACACAATAGAAAGGCCTAAAGAGTCTAAATCATTCAATTTAAGGACAAAAGGAATTTACAAGAAAGAACCTACTCCCCCTTACAGAGTTCAACTGAAAATATGTTTCTAAAAAAAATAATAAATGAATTTTCTTCCTTGAATCTAAGAAAGAAATATTTATGAGATGATTTTAGCGGGGCTCTCCAACTTAAGTCGTAAAGCAAGGAGGGAATTGTCTTCCCCCCCCCCCCCACTGCCTAATTCAAACTGCTCTAAATCACACTAATTGTTCTCTTTCTTGCGAAAACTGAAGCCATCAATAAGTGTAAGTAATCCTCTTTGGAAGAGAAATTAATCAGTTCCTCTGATTGCCAGATTCCAAAGGCACTGATTCCTATTTCAATATGGCGCTCCGTGGATGGACACGGTATCATCACATTAGTTCCCTATCACAATACAAATCTTAAATGAAATTAATTCATCTCATTCATTTCTAATTTGCACTTTAATTTATATCAAATCCCGATGAAGATCAACAATTGTAAAGGTACTTGGGTTTCCATCCACAAGTCCTTAAATAAATGTAATTTCAACAAATTGTTAATTAAAAAGAAAATTATTATTAGCCGCCATTTCTGCTTCAATTATGCCATACACAGGGCTATCATGAGGGCGACAGGGAAACTTTTGTCAAAATTTGAACAACTCTGTAACATCAGTTGTGCAGATTTGGAAATTTCGACAACTCCCCTTTCGCCCTCATGATGGGGAAAATTGTTTCTCATATCAACTTCTAGACGAATTCCAACTATCTTATCAATAATTAATAGTTAACTAAAAAAGACTATTTTATAACAACGATGTACTGGAGAAATGACTTGAACATACAGTGGTACATTACATTACATTGCTGGTCACCATAAATAATATTTTATTTAAAAATTTAAGAAACCTGAAAATAAATTTAAATTTTCAGATAAGATTAGATATAAAGCAAAAGTGAGAAATTCACCAATTAAAAAGCGGTATTTAACTTCAAACTCTTTTCAAATTATAGACTTTAAACTATTTATGTTATTTACAATATTCGGAAATTGTTATACGAAACTTCATAGCCTGATAAATCATTGACCAAAATTTGACTTTCCCAGGATCTCTATGAAAGATGAAAATAAATATATGAAATTTTCCAAGCACTATAAATAAAATGAAGCATAATTTTCCAGAAGGCTGCCTGTCTCTTACATTGTTACAAAGGTAACAGCTGAATTTTCTCAAGTTCGGATATCGGGTAAAGATAGACATTTTATTTCTATATGGATTCTCTATTGGGATTACATCGAGATCAATATTTCTAAATCAGGCTTGATAATAACAGCGCAATATAAATGGAAAAATCATTTCAGCATTTTTTTTTATTACATAAATGTAAACTGTAATTATTGTTTATATTTTTTATAAAAACATTTATTATTGCCCTTTATCATATAACAAAATATAATTTCCATCTCTAAAGGTTTACAAAAATAACAGTTGAAAACATGGGAAAGTTGTCAGGATTTTGAAACAGAGAGCTAATTGGGAATATTAGAGTCGAAACTCGGAATATAGGGCAATCCTTATAAATGAATGAGAATGATTAGTCCTAAGCCGGCATAAATTAAGTTTAACCGGTTGTCGGACACAGGTAATTCCCAGGTAATTAAGTCGTAAATTAAGCAGTAATGCCTAGGGCAACAATAGCCGCAGTTAATTCTTACAGCCCTCTGTAGAAATGGGATCCAATTTACTTTTCAATTAAAGACAATTCCATTTCAAGATTATTTAACCAGTTGAATTGCCCTTTTCCTGAAGCTGCAAATACGAATGTTGCCATCGCTCAAGCAATGTCTTCATGGAAATACTCATAAATCATTTACATTCATTTACAGGAAATCTTATATTCAATTAGGCTACTTTCGAAGACTGCTTTATTCCACTGATTAGTTATACAAATTTATAGTTATACCAATGGATCATTTATACCCATGGTCAGTTATACCAATATTTTAAACCAGTTATACCAAAGGTCACTTATACCTATGTTATACCTGTGGTATAGCCCTGCCTATAGGGCTTAGACTAGAGACTATCTTTCAGCTGCACCATTCCTTAAATATCAAGGAATCACTTGTAACAATATTGACCGAAAAAAATGTCCACCAAGCATTTAATAACTCTGTAGGTTCACGAAAAACACGAAGTTTTATTGAAGATGGACATAGCTGTGACAAACTTGATCATTTGAAGCCAGAAAACGCAATGAACATTTAAGGTTAGATAACTTTCAGATAAGTCTGTTCGATAGAGAGGGGGGGGGGGGGGGGGGGAGTGAAGCACTGAATCTTCTTAGATAAGTACTTACATATTTTCTTTAATGCAAGTTTTTCACAAAAGTTTTATAAAATTTAAAATTTTTTACTTCATTTTCAGTCTGAACGTCGGAGTTAGAGTCAGCCGGTCGTTGTCTAGCTGCAAACAACGTCACTGCAAATCTCTGGGCCCGATAGCTCTTAAGCAACTACACCCAAATTCAAGGCCTAACAAATATCTTTAGCGTCCACAAGCACTAGTTTCTTCAACATCCCCTCTACTCCTCTTCAAATAGGTGACGCGGACAGACTCCATCTTTCAATGGTGCTACATCCGAATTTCCTCATTTTAGCATGATATCCCGTTTTGAATTCCTCCTCCAGGTTTGGAAATATACACTACTCAGCGTCAATTGATGTCCGGAAGGACAAACACTTCTGAACTTTGTACCTGCTTCCCTAATTTGCAATGTTACAGACGATAGTAGACTTTTCATTCCCGCGTTTACTTTGTACGTCTTTCTGCCGAAGGAATGTGCTTATTGTTCGTAACTCTTTAATGGCTTCCTCCCATTATCATTTCAATGGCACTCTTCATGTCTACCTACAGTCCGTAGACCTCCCTCATTCCCAACCCAAATTGTTTATATCACCATACGAAAATTTTCTTATACGTTCTTTCTTCTAATTCCTCTATCAAGTCTCGGAAGAATTATTATTTTCTCCATTCTACTTCCTCGGAGTTATCAAAAGATCTGTAGATAATATAACTATCCGTTGTATTCTCCAAACGCATGGTCATGCGAAGAAGCCGCACATTTATCGCTTAGGGAAATACAAAAGACTTCTTGTAGATCAGGATACCCAAAACAATCTTGGCCCCTCATTTTTCGGGACAGCGCTTCACATGAGAAGGCGATTCCAGATAACTCAGTTGTTTCCTCCTTCTCTTCTCCAAGGCTGGTGTAGCTTATCCCTGAATAAGCCATCCACGTTCCGTTGGGAATGCCAAGCCGTTCACCCGTTTGTAATCCATCCGAGACACTGTTGTAGTGTTCTTACTTTGAAGGTCTAGCAATCTGATAATTACCTTAAACCTGCAGTAATTTCCCTTAGCCGAATCGTTCCAGTGTAGGCGCCAGAAACTCGCCTACATTCTCTCGAATAATCGACGACTAACCAGCTGTAAGTAATGGAGGGTTGTAGGGTAAACCACGGAATTCATGATTGGCCCGAAGGGGATGAAATGTTTTAAAAATTGTAAGTCCTTTCGTTCTTCTTAGCAAACAAAAATGTTTTGAGCTTACTAAGTGTAAAATTTAATTTTCAAACATATATATAGTGTAATATTCTTAAGAAAAAAGCATATTAAAGAAAATATATAAGAATAGAAGTTTGGGCAGGCTCTTAATTTTTAAAATATAGATACCTACTTCATATAATACCTCAGTATTAATGCTTTAGGAAATACTTAAAATATAGATACCTACTTCAGTATTAATGCTTTAGGAAATAATTTAAATATAGAAACCTAATTCAGTATTAATGCTTTAGGAAATACTTTAAACATGGATAACTACTTCAGTATTAATGCTTTAGGAAATAATTTAAATATAGAAACCTAATTCAGTATTAATGCTTTAGGAAATACTTTAAACATGGATAACTACTTCAGTATTAATGCTTTAGGAAATAATTTAAATATAGAAACCTAATTCAGTATTAATGCTTTAGGAAATACTTTAAACATGGATAACTACTTCAGTATTAATGCTTTAGGAAATAATTTAAATATAGAAACCTAATTCAGTATTAATGCTTTAGGAAATACTTTAAACATGGATAACTACTTCAGTATTAATGCTTTAGGAAATAATTTAAATATAGAAACCTAATTCAGTATTAATGCTTTAGGAAATACTTTAAACATGGATAACTACTTCAGTATTAATGCTTTAGGAAATAATTTAAATATAGAAACCTAATTCAGTATTAATGCTTTAGGAAATACTTTAAACATGGATAACTACTTCAGTATTAATGCTTTAGGAAATAATTTAAATATAGAAACCTAATTCAGTATTAATGCTTTAGGAAATACTTTAAACATGGATAACTACTTCAGTATTAATGCTTTAGGAAATAATTTAAATATAGAAACCTAATTCAGTATTAATGCTTTAGGAAATACTTTAAACATGGATAACTACTTCAGTATTAATGCTTTAGGAAATAATTTAAATATAGAAACCTAATTCAGTATTAATGCTTTAGGAAATACTTTAAACATGGATAACTACTTCAGTATTAATGCTTTAGGAAATAATTTAAATATAGAAACCTAATTCAGTATTAATGCTTTAGGAAATACTTTAAACATGGATAACTACTTCAGTATTAATGCTTTAGGAAATAATTTAAATATAGAAACCTAATTCAGTATTAATGCTTTAGGAAATACTTTAAACATGGATAACTACTTCAGTATTAATGCTTTAGGAAATAATTTAAATATAGAAACCTAATTCAGTATTAATGCTTTAGGAAATACTTTAAACATGGATAACTACTTCAGTATTAATGCTTTAGGAAATAATTTAAATATAGAAACCTAATTCAGTATTAATGCTTTAGGAAATACTTTAAACATGGATAACTACTTCAGTATTAATGCTTTAGGAAATAATTTAAATATAGAAACCTAATTCAGTATTAATGCTTTAGGAAATACTTTAAACATGGATAACTACTTCAGTATTAATGCTTTAGGAAATAATTTAAATATAGAAACCTAATTCAGTATTAATGCTTTAGGAAATACTTTAAACATGGATAACTACTTCAGTATTAATGCTTTAGGAAATAATTTAAATATAGAAACCTAATTCAGTATTAATGCTTTAGGAAATACTTTAAACATGGATAACTACTTCAGTATTAATGCTTTAGGAAATAATTTAAATATAGAAACCTAATTCAGTATTAATGCTTTAGGAAATACTTTAAACATGGATAACTACTTCAGTATTAATGCTTTAGGAAATAATTTAAATATAGAAACCTAATTCAGTATTAATGCTTTAGGAAATACTTTAAACATGGATAACTACTTCAGTATTAATGCTTTAGGAAATAATTTAAATATAGAAACCTAATTCAGTATTAATGCTTTAGGAAATACTTTAAACATGGATAACTACTTCAGTATTAATGCTTTAGGAAATAATTTAAATATAGAAACCTAATTCAGTATTAATGCTTTAGGAAATACTTTAAACATGGATAACTACTTCAGTATTAATGCTTTAGGAAATAATTTAAATATAGAAACCTAATTCAGTATTAATGCTTTAGGAAATACTTTAAACATGGATAACTACTTCAGTATTAATGCTTTAGGAAATAATTTAAATATAGAAACCTAATTCAGTATTAATGCTTTAGGAAATACTTTAAACATGGATAACTACTTCAGTATTAATGCTTTAGGAAATAATTTAAATATAGAAACCTAATTCAGTATTAATGCTTTAGGAAATACTTTAAACATGGATAACTACTTCAGTATTAATGCTTTAGGAAATAATTTAAATATAGAAACCTAATTCAGTATTAATGCTTTAGGAAATACTTTAAACATGGATAACTACTTCAGTATTAATGCTAAAGGAAANAAAAAAAAAAAAAAAAAAAAAAAAAAAAAAAAAAAAAAAAAAAAAAAAAAAAAAAACAACTAATTACTTGCTACAATTTCTCTCTATTCTTTTTTTTTCTTTTACAATCGTTTCTCTCTCCAGATATGAATAAAGATACATTAAAATACGAATGTTGAGCAGGTTATATACTTTTAAAATATATATTTTTTATTTTCAGTATTTAGGCTCTTTATTTCAAAACCTTGAAAAAATAAGTAAGAAAAAAAGAGCCACGCGGACCATATGAGCTTACAAACGGCTGAAAAGATCCCACAACTAAATTTCGTTTTCATTTAAAAATGAACTAATCAGAACATTTTTTCCTCAAGTTCGCCATGATAATGATTACGAATGAGGATCTTCTCATCACTAGAAGAAAATAAGAAATTGGGAAGAATCAAATTTTCCAAGGCCGCACAAATATGTGTATCGCTAAAGGCAATTTAAATTTAATTCTGTCAGGTACATCTCTTCAATAGCCGAACAGCAATCCTATTGAGCATGTTTGAGGGAATTTACAAATATATGTCAGTCAGGAAATGAACAGTCCTGGCAGACAAAAATGAGCATTGCTTAAAGGTTTAATTATTCCCCTTTAATTGAATTATAATTTATTAATTGTTTAAAAACTTGTAGAGTCCATTAGCGTTGTTTAAGACCAACTGCAAAGATGCAAACCATGAATATGCTATTTCTAATGAGGCAAATAATAAAAATCAAAAGCAATTTATATGGTGATTAGGCAGAAGTTTCACCCTGACAGAGTTGTCTGCTGCTAATAGACCTTCTTGTTCAGGCTCGCAAAAGCTCTCAAATTATTTTCCAATTTCAATAGTTTTTCATATCTAGTAGACAATGAGAAACGAATAAATTTATAACAATTTTTAGTGCAAGGGAACAGAATAAAAAATCTTAACCGTCCTCCTAACTCCTGCTTCGAGGAGATCCAGGTTCGAGCCCTGGCTGAGGCGGTTAGATTTTTTTTAATTATTTTCCCTTAAACTAAAACTTGTTAACATTTACGTGGGATTAAATACCACAAAACAAATTTATAAAAGAATAAATTTATATTTCAAATACATTGTACGGATTTTTTTTTTTTTTTTTCCATTATCGAATAAATGAAAGAATTAGAAGTTAGAATAACTAATTTCAATATCACAATCAGTTTAACTTGATACGAGTATAAACACTTTTTTTTTAAATTTCATAAACGTTAAAATTTCATTATTTTCTAGGGTTAGAGAAGGGCTTTGCTGATTTTATTTTTAAAAAATTCTTATTTATAAAAAAAAACACCATTCCATAACTCTTGACTCAAGATTAAAATTCCTTGTCGACACCTAACTCATATAAACCGTTATAAGATACATACAATTATTACTTTATAATTTAATTATAGAGAACTAACCTATTGGCAATTAAAATCATATGTATTGCTATTATAAATAGCACTCTATCGGGGTAAGAACTATAAGAAAGGCATCTTGCCCTTACTTAACATTTGGGGTTGGTGGTGATTGAGGTATGTTTTTAGATTTTTGTAGGCAGTCTCACTCAGGATGACTGTCCCATTCGAAAATATAGTTTGGATTAGTCCCTTATTTGCTTAGTCTGAAATAATGTAGTCCATTACAGAATACATGTGCACTATACAAAATGCATAATACTAAAAGTGATTTGTCGCCTACTTTACCTTCTTCACGTTCTTAACATTCTAACAAATATTTTTTCTTCTAGGCAACAGGTACAACATGGAATTATGTTGTCTGTTACTCTAGACAACATAATTCCCTTTTATCAAGAGAATGTTAATTGTTCTGAAAGTGGACAAAATGGTCGGATTCTTCTACATGGTTCTATATTCCTTCATTATCTTTATAACCCAGGAGAAGTCCTGAAATTAATAGCTAAACTATTCACAAAAATAAAAGTTATTGGTGCAGAATTGATAATTGGAAAATCAATATAATTCGAAAATTAATAGACGAAAACATTTTCAATTTGATCTCCATTTAAACCCCCCTCTTTTCCATGGCCACATTTTTGTTTATTCAAACGGTTTGCCTAAAGCTGAAACAATAAATTTGGTTTCTAAAAAAAAACTCAAAATTAATTTTTTGTAAATTTTAATTAGTTAGCAGCTGGGTAAAAATAGTATTCAGGCAAAAAAAACTGCAGGTTTGAATATTAAAAAAATTACTGCAATAATTAATAAAAAAAAATTACAATGCATGAAGTTCCACATCATTATTAGTCTATCTAATAGAGGATAATGAATGAAATAAAATATTCATATAAAAATATATTTTTTCAAATACTAATATTATTCAAATAAAACATTATCAAAAAAGGCATATTTTATTTTTCAATTTAATGCAGTACAAATACTAGAAAAAGGCCATGCTAAAATATATAACTGAGGACAACGTATAAAGATATATACTTAGCATTAATATGTATCTTCAGGCCATAAAAAAAAA
>KZ808653.1:19846-30539 GCA_000696205.2 Oncopeltus fasciatus | reverse complement strand
ATACTTATATTTTTTTCAAATTAAATATAAAATATTTTTAATGAATTCACTTTATCATTAAATCATTTTAAAAGATGTAATTATAAAACACAATTATTTATTAAAGAATTATTTTCGAACTGACGTGTCTGTGTGTGGATTATTGAGGATTTTGGTCAATGAATTAAGGACAATAATTAAGTAGATAGCTCCTTCCTTCATGAACTTAAGTGGTTGAATGGGAGGTTAACACTTTAAAAAATAAAATAAAAGCCGAGTGATGAGAATAGTGTTATTACCTACAAATGGCTTCTTCTCTTGAACCCTAGGAGTGTTTCTGTAATGAAGGAAGTTTTGCATATGAGAATGTATATGTTAGTATATAAATGTAAGTAATATACAGGCAAGCAAATCGCCATGTAGCATTCGGCTAAGTCGCCGTTCTGAAGGCACCATCTTGCCAGGAACCACCGAGACTGACTTGGCCGTTACGTGATAATGATCTCAGGTCGAACGACGCCTCAGACCACCTGTCATTTGGAATAATCAGACGGCACTCTTCCTGTTCGGGGAGCAGAGGATATGTCCACCTGACACATCCCCCAGCTATAGGTCTCGCGTACCATCACTTCCACATGTTGCACAAATCCTATATCCCTTTTGATTTTTTAAAATGCTCCCGTTGAATAAATAAAGGTAAAAATTATACCATTTAAAATATATTATATAAAAATGAGATATTTATTATTTTAGTTAATAATAATAATTTATTAAACCATTAATTTAGGTTGTTATNTAAACTTTCTTAAAAAAGCAGGTATAGCCTGGAAAATCTAAATTAAAGAATGAGATATTTATTATTTTAGTTAATAATAATTTAATAAGTATATAATAATAATATTTAAATAAAAAAAAAATCCATTAATTTAGGTTGTTATAGTGGTCGAAATAATCCTGATTCCTGTATTTTATTAACTTATTTATAGTGGACATATTAAGGGGTATTTATAGGGCGTAATAACCTAGAAGTTGATTGCCCTTCAATCTACTACTACTACTACTACTATTATATAAACTATTGGGGAATAATTGGTAACATAGTTAATATAAATACAGTATTAAGCGTTAACATTCAAAACACTAGCCTTCTATTTACTCAATGGGAATGAGCAGTTAGTTAGTGTTTCAGCCCGGAAAAAAATATAAAAGATAATTTGCAAGGGATGCATTGATGATTGGCAGAGCTTGCGAGGATAGTGAGAAATTATGGTATAGCAATTTTCAAGAAATGTCTCTTCTATAGCATTTCTACAAATATTTCATCTAGTACACCAAAGTCTTCATCAGGTACTTGGCAAAAAGGGGTGATGTATGGATAAACGCAAATTAGTTCAGCGCTAAAATGAGAGTTGTAATATAAATAAATTACTACTATTACATAAAATATTTAAAAATCATATAAATTTCTTTTACGGATATTACCTGTCCATATACAGATATATTATATACCTTTCAAGGTTGTTCCTATAAAACTGAATGTTTTTATTTATTTAGTAGACTTGTTATTTAGTTGAGAGTAATGAAGTTCAACAAAGATTTGTTTAACGATAAAAGAAAATTTCAGGAGTTGTACAAAAACTAAGGAATTCCCACAGTTTACACAGCACCTCCGCTACGGACTTCATTTAAGCCTAGAGGCGTGTCTTCTCGACTTTCCAGAAACAATAAATACCTTTCTAAACAATAATTGAGTGCGAATTTAGAACAATAATTATTACAGTAATCCATATAACTTAAAGCTGTCGTGATTCAAACACCAGCCGTCCGAATCCAGTCAATTTCTCTTCCATGGAGAGCATTGGCAAGTTTTCTTGGAGACTGAAAATGCATTTCATTTATTGAACAGTCAGAGAAGTAACGACGTTAAAAGTACTTTTGATTGATTACGAATAAATAACATAGTTAAATCTCTTGGATTCTACGAGAGTTGGGGAATATGCGATAACCAATTGATTCCCTTCGAACTTGTAAATAGAAAATTCTGAACTGATTTTCATAGAATATTAAGTTTAGTTCATTCCAATCCCTATGAGATGCTTAGTTAAATATGTAAATGGCTATAAAACTCCAAAGGGGTTAAATTACCAATTAAAATCCTGAATTAATTAATTATTTGAGACGGCTAGACTTACCGACTTTAATCTTTAAATAGCTAATTTTTATTCAATGTTTGTTATTCAATGAGATGAATTCCGATTTCTCCTTGTTCAATGAACATATTTAATTTTCCACTTTTATTATGTTATTGTTTTATGATCGTAAAATTTATAACAGCTTTATAAATATGAAGAAAATAAAATATGAAATAATTTGGAGGGTCTTTTTTCATTACGATTTATTAAATTATACGTGACGGGCTAGGATTTCGATTACAATAAATAGTTTTTCATTACGAAAATGAAATTAAAAATACATAAAAAGCTTGGAGACGATAGTTTAAGACATTTTGCTTTAAAGTAAAACAAGAAATGAAATCTTACAACTAAGATTTAATGCATAGTCTCTGGAAGGATCCAAGAGGCCCTGATTGTGGAAGCTGTGCCTTCCGGAAGCTGCCAAGCCACAGAAGGAATAAAAGTTACGAAGAAGATATCAATCATGTCATTATTTACTTAAAAGTAATATTGCGGACCACTTTAACTCAACTCTCATTATTGAGGCTTTTTTGACTTCCCAATTGTGAAATTTAACAACATTCCTTTACCACATTCAAATTCGGTTCGTTGCCTTGGGTTCCATCTTGAATCACGACTTACATGAGGAGAACATACTAAAATTAAAAGACAAGAACTCAATCGGCGATATGGACTCCTATACAGACTCATGAATAAGAACTGCAATCTTACGATTGAAAACCAACTGAGGCTCTACAAAACCTTATTACGACCAATCTGGACTTACGGAGTAGAAATCTGGTGTGCCGCCAAGCCTTCCAACATCCAAAGAATCCAGTCCTTTTACTTCAAAACCCTGAGAAAAATTGCAAATGCTCCCTATTACGTATCCAATTCTTCTTTTCACCCCGATCTTAAATTCCCTTTTGTTCTGGATCTCATTTCTTCCTGCTTCAGCCTTTCCACAGTAAACTGCCATACCATCCTAATCCACTAGCACAGACCATGTCTTCCATCTCCAACCCCTACAACCCTCCTCAACGAAGATGGCCCTGTGACCTCCTGGGGACGTAGTCAGAAAAAATATTGAGGCTTTTTTGTGCAGTAGCCTTGCTTCATTTCTAGCTTCAGTTCGAAGGTTACTGATTTCTTGTCAAGAAAAGTTCTTCTTGTCGGAGCTAAGCATATATTCTAAGTAGATTTCCTTTATAGATTTATATATATATTGAACATAATTTGAACATGGCATTAGTAGTACTGGTAAAGATCCCTTGAAATAATAGGAAAGTGGTTTTATGGTATAGGTTGCTTTGATATCTGATATAGGATAGCAGCTAGACTTGGTAGATCCCTGCCCACCACATTAGTATAATTGTATTTACAAAGAAAACTGATTCTCAGTTCAATCCCGGATGATCATAGACTTTTTAAAGGGGGTGCTTGGAGGGAAGGGGAAATTTTAAAATTTAATCACTGAAATTGAACTGCTATAAAAATGCCACTTTCTTAGAGAATAATGTAAGTGATGAAAGCGATACAGTCTGAATGAGTCAATTAAGCAAGATTACTTACTCTTTCTCTAATTAAAAGTCTCCGGACAGACAGTCCCGGAAGAAGAGTTTTCAAGCAATCCAATTAGAATGGACCCTCTGGTATTCATCAAATTTGTCCTTCTGTGTCGGGCTCTGTCTCCAGATCTTCTGAGCCCGTCTTCTGAAGACAGAAGGAACAGAGAGACCAACTTCTCAAACAAAACACATTAGCAGAAAGAATATCTACCAATAAAAGCGATGGGCTCCACTTGTAAGTCAAAGTTTAAACTCCTCCTCCTCTCCCCCACCCCCTTAAATTTTAAGTGATTACTTAGAGAAATTTAAAACCTCCGTCGCGCAGTAGTTGCGTTATCTAAGCAGATATCCAACATTTCCTTTAAATTGTACAGAAGTAAGAGTGAATGAGGAAATTGTATTTACAAAGCGGAGTGATAAATGAGCGTATTACGTCCCTCTAAGCTCTGCATAGACTGATTGGGAGGGAAGGGTGGGGGTTGCGCTGATCCATCGTAGTTACATTCGTAAATTTCTTACTTAACCAACTGTTTTTCGAAAATAGTATAGGATATTAATGGTAGAAAATTACATTTTATAACTATTGAGTCACAAACAATTTTTTGTAACTCAAATAACAATAAATTACAATTATATAATTTGGTCTTACTTTAAACCCCCCTATTTCTCATCCTATTTCAATTAAANCTTTAAACACGGATAACTACTTCAGTATTAATGCTTTAGGAAATACTTAAAATATAGATACCTACTTCAGTATTAATGCTTTAGGAAATACTTTAAACATGGATAACTAATTCAGTATTAATGCTTTAGGAAATACTTTAAACATGGATAACTACTTCAGTATTAATGCTTTAGGAAATAATTTAAATATAGAAACCTAATTCAATATTAGCTTTAGGAAATACTTTAAACACAGATAACTACTTCAGTATTAATGCTTTAGGAAATACTTTAAACATGGATAACTAATTCAGTATTAATACTAATGTTTTAGGAAATACTTTAAACAACAGACATATATTTTCCAATATGCAGAAATTCATTAATTTGTATATAAAATCAAATTTGAAATCGCTTGAGTGAGAGTGAAATATAGTTTGGCTACATGCAAGTAGTCTCTTTCTACATATAGATTAGGATTAGGATCAGGTTATAGGGCGATCAAACCTATAGATTATATATACATACATCGCGGCAGTGAATTACATAAACGTGGCGGACAACACTCTAATTTTTACCAAATTGTTTTATCTACTTATTCACAGCTAGAACACAAACTATGTGTTTTTGGGTAATTTGCTTCAACCTCAATGTCTGTCTTTCCTGTGAGTCGGAGGTAGACTATCTTCACTCTTTTCTGGTTATGTTCAGACAGTTGTCTTTCTGAAGGAGGGAATGCAAGTCCAGACAACTGGAGGGTTGGATGAGACAGGATGTGCAGCAGGTGGTAGGCAGTCAAGAGTGACTGCTAAGCAGTGAGGTATGAAACTTCCACAGAACTATATTTTCTAGGCAGTAGTTCTTCCATGGTCATATCAGCATTTATATTGGCTTAAGGCCCTAGCAGTAGCCAAAACTTATGTAATAATTTTTTTAATATTATTTTTTTGTGGTATTTAATCCCACGTATATTTTAATAATTTTTAGTGCAAGGGGGCAGAATAAAAAATCTAACTGTCCCGGCCAGGAATCCAACAATAGTGCGGGAATTTAATAACTAATCAGACTTTTCTCGGTAGCGTAAATGGAAACGCACCGGCCCGAAAAGCAGGAGATCCAGGTTCGAGTCCTGGCTGGGACAGTTACATTATTATTCTGTTCCCTTGGACTAAAAATTCTTTTAAAAAAAACGGGTTAGTTCTCTCGTTATAACGAAGTGTAAGCACTTGTGTATGAAGTGTATGCACTTGTCCTACGTGTGGTTCAGATAAACTTTCCACAAATAACATTAAATTTGAACCAATTTAAAATATGGAATGAATTGTTTACCTTCAGGTTCTATAAAGAGAGGATTGTGGGGAATTCCGTCATGATAGTTGAACAATTAAATGCTAATTTGTAACCAAAATAGTTTTTATTTTAGCGCTAATAATAAAAACTATTTTCGTTACAAATTAGTTTTTAATTGTTCAACTATCATGATCCAATTCCCGACAATCCTCTCTTCAATGAACCAATTTAATTTTAATGAAATATCTTTATAATTATTTTCTGCAAAAGTAAACATTCCTGACATAGGGTTAGGAATTCCATAGTATTACGGGGGAGATAACTTCTATATTATGTTAGGAGATAACTGGTATATTATGTTAGTAGATAACTTCTATATTATGTTAGGAGATAACTAGTATATTATGTTAGGAGATAACTTCTATATTATGTTAGGAGATAACTGGTATATTATGTTAGGAGATAACTGGTATATTATGTTAGGAGATAACTGGTATATTATGTTAGGAGATAACTGGTATATTATTTGCAGAATGCAAAAAAATAACTAATTGCAAATCTCCTCAAATTAGAACTTTGATTTCAATAAAATAGATTTAAGATTTCTTATTGGGCGTCTAATAGGCCATTGAATCACTAGATCATTTTCGGAGAAATGTTTCCTTATTGAGGAATTATGCTGTTGACGGGGGAATTTATGTTGCGATTTTCTTAAAGTTTTTACTAATCTTCACCGATCCCAAGACAGTGATTTTTACAAAAAAAAAAAAAAAAAAACAACTAATGAATGTTAAAAATAAAACTGTTAAAAAAACTTTACCTATTATCCTCTACAAAATATAATCGTAATGCTGGTAATAAAGAATATTTTATGATTTTAAATAATGGTATTTCCTTAAACCACTGGGAATAGCTCGATTTAATTTTGTGTGTATTTGTGTGCTTCCAAGGCAATTTTGTGTCTAAGTTTCTGTTGGATTTCGAAATTATATATTAGTTATTTGTTTTCTGTAATTTTCCACGCTTTCTCGAATTTCGCCTCCAGATTTCTACGTTATCAGGTTGTGTGTTAAATATTAGACACACACACACACACACACCCAAATATATATATTTATAAGCGTAGAATATATGTTTTAAAAAAATATCTACCAGATATCAAAAATCTTTGAAACCAGACATAAAGAAAAAATAATTGTAGAAAAAATCTAGAATGAACAAGAAACTTAGTTTTGGACAAGTCGAATTATTCAGTAAGCCAAATGGTAATTCCTGTTTTCTTCGAGATGGAAGCTTTAAGAATTAGTATAAAATTCGTGAAGGATCTGCAAAAGCAAAGCGAAACTATTCTATAATATGATGTTTAGCAAAGAGAAGACCTGGAGTGAGATTTGATGAGCAACCAGGACCTCTTTAACGAGGAAATTGTATTTACTTAAGAAGGAATGAGAAATGTGTGAGAATAGTTGTATGCACAGTAAGTAATTCCACTTTGGACGAGATCCATGAGTCCGTGATCCTGATACAGTGGGCAGTATCCGAGCACAGAAGACGAAGGGATACCGAATATATGGAGCGAGCGTCTTGACTGCCCATCTCCAAGAAGATATCCATGGCTACAGGGAAATGGCAAGAGGTAGGCTCTCATTCCAGGTCACGTAGGAAATCCAGTGCTCCAGAGAATACAGCCGTCCTTCAGCTACTACTTCATGTTGGAGCTGACCAATTTACGCTCATTTCACACTTTTTATAAAGATCCATACAAGTCAGATATAATGTCGAATTTTAATTTACAAGTCGGATAGAACAAATATCATAAAATATATGTTAAACCACGAAAGTTTGCGTTATTCTTAGTGTCTTCATTAACACGCATCCAGAAAATGTTATGGGAGATGAACTTTAGAAGATTATCAATTTTTAGTGCAAGGGAACAGAATAAAAAATCTAACTGTCCCAGCCAGGAGTTAGAATCTCGGGGGTTAGACTCTCAACACTAGTGCGGGGAATTTAATAACTTGTCAGACTTGTCCTGGTAGCGTAAATGGAAAACGCACCGGCTGGGATAGCAGGAGATCCAAGTTGGTGTCCTTGCTGGGACAGTTAGATTTTTTATTCTTTTCCCTTGCACTAAAAATTATTAAAATTTATGTGGGAATTAATACCACAAAAAAAAAAAATATAGTTAGGAGATTATATTTTACACATATTATGTTCTAAAAACTTCATCGCCTCTCAAATATCAAGAATGATATTACGACAGTAAACTTCGATTTTTTTTAAACCACATTTCCCCATTCCGTTTTCAAAAATACCCTTTTTTTTCCTTCTTCTTTTTCAATAGTGCCCAATGAAAAGTCTAAATACTGCCCGCCATGAAGAGGAAATGGCTGGTGTTTGAATCACGACAGCTTTAAGTTATATGGATTACTGTAATAATTATTGTTCTAAATTCGCACTCAATTATTGTTTAGAAAGGTATTTATTGTTTCTGGAAAGTCGAGAAGACACGCCTCTAGGCTTAAATGAAGTCCGTAGCGGAGGTGCTGTGTAAACTGTGGGAATTCCTTAGTTTTTGTACAACTCCTGAAATTTTCTTTTATCGTTAAACAAATCTTTGTTGAACTTCATTACTCTCAACTAAATAACAAGTCTACTAAATAAATAAAAACATTCAGTTTTATAGGAACAACCTTGAAAGGTATATAATATATCTGTATATGGACAGGTAATATCCGTAAAAGAAATTTATATGATTTTTAAATATTTTATGTAATAGTAGTAATTTATTTATATTACAACTCTCATTTTAGCGCTGAACTAATTTGCGTTTATCCATACATCACCCCTTTTTGCCTAGTACCTAATGAAGACTTTGGTGTACTAGATGAAATATTTGTAGAAATGCTAAAGAAGAGACATTTCTTGAAAATTGCTATACCATAATTTCTCACTATCCTCGCAAGCTCTGCCAATCATCAATGCATCCCTTGCAAATTATCTTTTAGGCGCATTTTTTCTTATATATTTTTTTCCGGGCTGAGACACTAACTGCTCATTTCCATAGAGTAGAATAGAAGGCTAGTAAACTTCTAACAATTTAGTTTATAACTTTTGAAAATGTTTAAAAACCCTTTAACTTATTACTGTAATTACATTAACTGTGCTGCAAATTATTCCCCAATAGTTTATTTAATGCATTTTTAATGGTATATTTTTTTTATTATATTCAAAGTGGGCATTTAAAAAAATTAAATGCAATATAGGAATTGGGTGCATTTTGTGCAACATGTACTTGAGGTGCAAATGATGGTACCATTTATATCTCTTCTTCCAAATAGGGAATCGGTTACAAACAACTATAACCATATAACATACATCTCGTGGGTTAGGCTCTCGCTAGTGTAGAGGGAATTTAATGAGATATCTAGCGCGTCCTGGTAGCATAACTGGTAAATGCACCGGCCCGGATAGCAGGAGATCCAGGTTCGATTCCTGGCTGAGACAGATAGATTTTTATGTTCTAATCCCTCTCATTAATTGTTTAATATAACATAGATTTCTCCCCTTCGATTGGGCAGGGCCGACATTCCCTGACACGCGCCAATAACAGTCCGAGATACGACTCGTCGCAGCTTGAAGGCAATACCAAAGTCTGCCTTCGCGGTCGCCGCCCCAGTTATACTACCCTCCCGCCGACAGCCAGTTCGGGCATAACCAATTTCAGGGGTTAATGGAGTTCTGTGGCGGTCAGTTCCCCATCCCAGGGAAAACCCGCCCCCTGCTCCCTCTACACAACAGGAATTATTTACAAGCAGTAGAGAAGCTGCATTAGTCCGTCAAACGCATGAACCGAATACAATTCCTCAAGGAGATTTATACACATAATATCAATCAAAATTATAATTTCGTCCTAGTTCATTCATCGCAGTTAAAGATCATATATTATTTTTAAATATATCTTTTTGTTGTCTGTTAATAAACATTTTATAATTTGATGACAGAGAAGATATGAAGAAAAATAATAAACGTCCAAAAAATTAATAAACATCACGGTGCAGGGAGAAGGGGCCCATCGACCCCACTCCCAATAAGTTTAGTCATTAAGGCCCAGGAGGTCACGAGGTCATCTCCGTTTTAGTCGTCGGGGAGGATTGGAGTCCGACGACAGGGAGCCTAAGAAAGATTGAGGTTAAAAGAAGAAGAAAGCTAATTTAAAACATCAATTAGGCCGAGCATAAATGCTGAACAAGACGCTGAAGCAATGGAGGGAGGCGGTTACGAATGAAGCCTAGTATGTCAGGAATAATCTCTTTGTACATAGTATATTGATAGGTGAACCTCTATGGTTGTCTCATATAGGTAGTTAGCTCCTGCCACAGGCCTCGGTGTTCATGTCGTTGGTTCTGTTAATATTATGTTAATGTATGTATTAAACCAATTGAACTCTCTTTATTTATTAAATAACCCTGACATATTAAAACTACCTACCAGAAATAGAATAGATTGTGAGAAGGGAGAAAATAGAGATTTAAGAGAAATCCTCAATCAAGCATACAGTGGACAAGAGGAAACAACATCATGGCTTTCTGTGTCTTTGAATAAACTGGAAATCAACTAGGTTATTGCTCTTTTAATTATTTTCATTTTCACTATTAATTTTTAAAATTAATTCCAGTTTCTCATTGGTAAATAAATACACTGGTCTTTGTGCTAGAGTTAATTCCTAGCTAAACACTGTTGAAATGTGCTTATGTGATATATAGCATACATATACGCAAAGTGAATTGATTAATAAGCAATTGGAAGGATAATCACAGCCACTTGCCTAGCAAGAGTACATAGCTTAGAAGCGTTAACCAAAGAGCCGCGGAATAGAAGTACAGTTCTGTACCAAGGTGATTGGGGGGGGGGGCTTTTGGACGGAATTTATTTCTCTAAGAGAGGAACCTGTCTAATTACCATCAGTGTGAAAGCGCCTTTGGGTTTTCCCGAATTTTCCAACACCCCCCCCCC
>KZ808653.1:2327-19820 GCA_000696205.2 Oncopeltus fasciatus | reverse complement strand
CCCCCCCCCCCCCCCCCGACCGCTTTCCAACTAATGCCCCCGACCTAACTGCTTAATCCTTCTTCTTCTTCTTCACTTCCCTTTCCTGGAGAACTCCTCCCGCAGCGAACTTATTTCCCGAGATACATTTATCTATAATTTCCAGAGATTATGGGGGACACTCAATTCTTTCCTCGACTTGGAAGTCGATGAAATGAGATAATAACTCTACCCCCAAAGACAATTTACAAAATTCACCGCTGGTATTCGTTCAAATAATATTACTTAAGGAATTGGGTTTCAAAAGGTGTCCCTCAAATTACAGCTACAAATTGCCAACAAACTTCAAGTTATCAAACTTTTTGTTTTTTATCACTTCATAAAAACAATTAATTTTGAGACAAGACTCTGAGAAAATTGCTTAAGAAGTCAAACTTAAAAATTTGTGAAGCATCAAAATTTAGCTGCAAAGAATATAAATTATATCTCGATAATAAAGAACTTTGTTAAAATTCAGATACTCACAAAAAAACTATCAAGATATTTCTTGGGCTCCCCCCTCTCCCCCATTGTTAATAAGCACCGAGGGTAACTGGAGGTTTCTCTCGACCAAAATACCTACCCCAAGAAAAACTATTAGCTCAGACACCTCACCGCGAAAATCCTATAGGAAAATTCTCCGAAATAAAGACCCCCCCCCCCCTTCCCAAACTAAACTAATCCACAAAACCCCGAGATTAAAATGAATACTTTCATACCACCCCTCCCTCCGCAAAATCCCTTATATACTCCTCACCGGCCCCCGTACATTAACAAGACTACAACCTAACCTTCCTAGCCAAGTCTCTGAACGAACCCCTTTCATGTCTATACCAAAGTGAACCAAAACTACCTTAGCAAAAATCTTTTCTACAAATCCTATATCACCAAAACCTTTCAGGTAAAATTTCAGCGGTTAAACATCCACTAGATTTCAGACTACAGCCCTCACCATGAGAAAAAAAAACAAACTTGTAAACACTATTTTTTCTCACACACTATATTTAAAAAAAAAAAACCTTTATGTAAATAGATTGTAAATGTAAATTTGTAATAAGTAATTATTACATTCTTTTAAAAATAAATACATTTTTCAATATTACTGTAAAAATGACATTCAATGACAATCTCATGAGGAGAGGTGACCAATGACAGGCTGAAGCGGGAAGAAATGAAGTCTTGAACAAAAAGGATATTAAGATCGTGGTGAAGGGATGAATTGGATACGTAATAGGGAGCATTTGCAATTATCTCAGGGTTTTGGATTGAAAGGACTGGATTCTTTGGATATTGGAAGGCTTGGCGGCACCCCAGATTTCTACTCCGTATGTCCAGATTAGTCGTAGTAATGTCGCGTACAGTGTTAATTTGTTTTCTATCGTAAGATTGGAGTTCTTATTTATGAGTCTGTATAGGAATCCTTGTTATCGATTGATTTCCTGTCATTTAATTTTAATATGTTCACTCCATGTGAGTCGTGAGTCAAGATGGAACCCAAGGTAAAGAACGGAATTTGAGAGTGGTAAAGAAATATTGTGAACTAAGTCCGTTTCCTGTTCCTTTCAAGAACGGTCAAATGATAATTTTTAAACAGATCAGTCATGATGTAGATTGAGTTGAGCACAAGTCTCTCTCTCTCTGTATCCCCATCACCCACCCTATTTGGTAAGTACACTTACACATTTTATTAATAATTCTTTATTTACAATATGTTTAATATCCATTTTTATAATTAAGTACACACAGTTTTATATTTTCATTCATAAATCTTTGTTTGATTATCATATATAGACATGTTTCAATATTATTTTGTATGTTTTTCTTTCATATTTAGCCTTGGCGAACGTTTGAAAACGTTGACAAAAATAAATACCATTTTGGTTACAAATTAGTTTTTAATTGCTCAACTGCCATAAGCGAATTCCCTATAATCTTCTCTTCAAAGAAAATTTCACAATTTGTGGAAAGTTTTCCTTTCGTAATTGGAAATTAACTTGAACACATTTCGCTTCTTTAATATTTATTCTCTATTTGCTACATTATAGTTTGATTTTTTTCGAGATAATCATGTAGTTTTTAGAAGCAGTTTTAAGATCGGGGTGGGTAGATAGGATAGCCTTGTCACCTGCAAATAGAGCTAAGAGGGTACATGGATGGGAAGGGATGTCAGCAGTGTACAGGATAAATAGGATTGGTCCAAGCACACTACCTTGAGGAACTCCCGCTTCCACTTGGTAGAAATCGGAATAATCTAATCCTTGCCGAACCCTAAAAAAACGTTTGGATAAGTAAGACTTAAGGATAAGGTAAGTGTTACTAGGAAGTATGGATTTCGGTTTAAAAAGAAAACCACTGTGCCCTACTCTATCAAACGCTTGGGAAACATCCAAAAAAAGCTCCTGGGAAGTACTCTTTGCGCTCAAGGGAGGAGGAAATGTAATCTACGACGCGAAACACCTGCTGGACAGTAGAATGCTTACTTCTGAAGCCGAACTGATGATTTGGGAGGATATTGAAGGGTTCAATAGAAAGCATCCTTCGTTTTATTAGTATTTTTCCGGATACCTTTGAAGTAGTAGGAAGGGGACTTGTAGAACAATAGGATGAGGAGTTATTTGGTGATTTTCCAGGTTTAGGAAATTGTTTTATATCAGAATATTTACAGAGGAGAGGGAAGTGGGTAGTTCTGAATATGCAATTATAAATGTAGGTCAAGAATAAAATTGCCTTTTTGGGAAAATTATGTCGAATTTGGCCGCTGATTATATCATATCCGGGTGATTTGCAACAAATCAATTGTTTATTTTAGAACAAACTAATTTTCTTTAAAGAAGCAAACATAATGGATTTCTGGAAGTAAAACATGGCTTATGCAGGGGTCGCTATTGTACGATAATTTCGTAAAATTAGCAGGCTTAGTTAAAGGGTGCTCCCAGGTGAGCGGTAAAATCTGAAGACATGTGTAATGCAACATACGCCTGCAAAACATATCTCACTGTTAACACAGATCTCAATACATTTCTTTATTGTAGAGTTTTAGTTTAATGAGATATCTTATTTGACCCAATATACAAAAGAAGGCGTTAATTATGTTGTGACTGAGTCTTCTTAAATTAAATTAAGTTAAAACGAAAAACAGTAGGGGGGGGGCGGGGGGGAGAATTGACTCTGTAACAAAACAAAAAGATAAATACTTTGCATTGTCTAAACCGTTAGTCTAATACCTTTTTTTTAAATGAATTTTCCTCCTTAAATGAAATGAAATCACTACTTTTAAAATGTCTCGATTATTTCCCACAAGGAAGCATTTTGAACTGCTTTTTTACAAGATCAATATCTCAATAGTGGACAATAAAGGTTTCTTCTTCAATCAGCCCCTGTTCCTTTTAATATTCCAGGAGCAGCACCATCACTCAACATTATTGTGAGCAGCTAGGGGGAATAGGGGTGAAATAGGTAGGTAGATACATAAATCAAGGCAGATTAATTAATGGCGCAAGAAGAATAAATGGAGCCCGACAAAGAATGACGGACAGGGGAGAAAATAATATCATTCTAAAAGGGAATTGTGTAAGGCACAATAGATTTTCTATTCTGCTTAATAATTTTGTCATCTCTTTTATATCTTCCTCAAAGTATAAATAAAATAAGGGAGGATTTTCATTATAGAAGTGCTGCTTCCCTGTACAAAGTGGAATGCTTATTAGCCTTATTTTTATCACTCAGTCCTGTAATTCTAAAATCAATGGGGTATTATTAGCAATTCTGATATTATTATCATTCTGAACTATGGGCGAGCGGCTGGAAAGAGTTTCTTCAATATTTCTTATTTTATCTATTTGTATTTGTAATGTATTTCGCCGTGCGTTAGCTACACTTCTCTCAGACTTTCTCATTCAGTAATATGTTTCTTTATGTGAAAATAGTTAGCTTTCAGCATATTCTAAGCGTAGGATATGCGAGTTTCGAATAGATCCGTTATCTTCATTACTGCCGTTATGAGAGCTAGACGCAAATATAATCTGAAATAATTTAGCTGATTAGTAAGAATCGGTTCAGTAATCCACTATACTTGATTGAAGAAATGAATAAATCCCAACGAAATATACTTTCAGAATTATTTAAGAGAATTTATTCCAGTAAATGACCCTTTTGAGGCTCTAGAGCAGGGGTGTCAAGCTCAATTCTGCAGAGGGAAAAATATTAAATTTAGAATGTGTTGGCGGGCCAGATTCTAGTAATAAAAAAGTACCTAACTTTATAATATATAATATACGGTAGTTATCATATCAAAGGAATAAAAGAGGGTAATTACTTTGAGCTCGAGTATCCAGATACCTGACTTCTCTTGTTTTTGACAAGCTCATTGATGCCAAGTATAATGTTCGTAGTAATTGTTTTAAGAATTCATTGGAGATGTTCATTCAAAGTCTTGTGCGATGTTTGTTCCTATATATTTCCATTTCGGAAAACATCTGCTCACATAAGTAGGAGTTACCGAACATGCACAGAATGCGTGCTGTACGCATCCCTAATTCCGGGTAGTTACCCGAACTCTTGAAATATTGCGTAGAAAATGTAAGAGAGTTAACCTCTTTAAATTTTTCTTTCAAAATACTGTCCAATTTAAGATATATCAACTCATATCTGAAAGCAAATGAACTGGTACCTGTAAAGCTTCAAATTGGAATTCATTGTTAAAAATTGGTAAAATTCATTTTCATTCATTTTGTGGAAGCCCTTAAAACGATGGTTGAATTCCGTGATCAGATTTTGCTGAAGTTGAGAATATTGATCAATTTTTTTCGGTTCACTGTGCCAAATGATTTTAATTGTGAGAAATGATCCAAAGTTTGATTTTTCGGATCTCTCAAATTCGTTTCAAAGGCTATTTTAAAACTCTAAGATGATTTTAGTTGGGGTTCGGTCGAGGTAGATCCAAAAAAACACAAATTAAAAAAATGTATTTTTTTAATGAAGGATTATCTGCCAACGTTTCGGCTTACATTGTAAGCCATCTTCAGGGCTATCATGAAGATGAGAGAGGACGTCCTGTCCTTAAGTTCACATTTCCATGAGTAAACTAAAATTTTAAAACATCTTATCAAATCAAATTGATCTGATCGTCATTCAAATTGTACATTTGAGTATAAATCAAAATTTTTACCCTGCAACTTAATTTTCACATCGTTCCAGTGTTTAACCATCTCTGCCAAAAAAGAGGCACAATCAACCTACCAATGATTGTCACAATCAATTGAGTTGCCTTTTTCTAACATGAAAGCTTAAAAGCCCCTACATCCGAAATCTAAAGTTGTTGAAGAAAATAAATTTAAAAAATTACATTTTAAAAAATACTTAAACACAATAAGTTTCTTTTTATGACATTTTTTTTTTAAATATAAGAAGTTTTAAAAGTTTCTTTGTTGATCAGAGAAAAACAAAACATTATTATTTGGATTTACATGACAATGATATTTCAACCTGAGATATTCATATTGATATTTCACTAAGATGATGAAAGAAAATGGCTTACCATAGATCCTGCATGGGGAATTTTTTTTTTTTTTTTTCTCTCTTCGAACAACAGTTTTAATGAAATTTGAAATCAGATGTGTGACGAAAACAGCTGGATTGCATTCTTCAGTGAGCCTTGAAAAATATGTAGGCTGACGCTATTTGCTCATCACATCAGTGTGTACTCAAAAATTCAGCTTCGAAACCTAATTCTTTGGCCCCATGATGTTTAAGAGTCCTAAAATTTTAATACATTTGAATAATTTATTCTCTTCTTCAACTCAGCCGGCACTGCAAGTCCTGGTCTGCTCCAGGATCGACCTCCAGTCATCTCTATCAGCTGCAGCTTCCTTCAAGACGAAGGACGAGAGCGCCACGAGGAACATCAAGATGTCTTGGTCGACTTACTTTCGGAGTTCCAAAGAGTCGCGCTCTCAGGAGTGTGGCTGGGATTTCATCTATCTCCATAAAAGCGACATTGCCAGCCCACTGCTACCACCCAAGGTCTCTCAACATCAACACCATAATGACCATAGTAGAAAGCACCTATCTCGGAATTTCGCTCTTCATCTTCGTCCTCCATTTTGAAATTTAGCGTAGATTGTTCCTTTCAATTATTTTCAAGGTCATCTCCTGCAGTCTAATGACGGACTAATAAGAACATACCTGAAGATTTAATATACATCTGCACTTCGGCAAATCTGGACATTTCAATCTCTGCTCCGATATTTGATTGGTCACTAGGAAGCCCACACAACACATACAAACTCCTCTACCCACCTGTCTCACCATTTTGTGATCCTCTATGGTATTACCTGACAGATTATGACGTTTTAGCTTTTCTAAATTCACAGTGGGACTCAATCCTGACTACTGCTGAAAATTCCTCCTTCGCGGCAGAGAGAGTCCTTCCATACACGGCAATGTCGTCAGCGTAGGAGCTTTACGAGGTCATTATTCGCGGCTCCATTAATCTGGATACTCGCATTCCTAATGGATTTTTCCAAAGCCAGGTTAAATACGAGGCAGGCCAATCCATCACCCCGACGCATACCTCTGCAAGCTCTTCAGACAGCTCCCTGTTATTTGCACGAAACATTGCTTTCCTTCCATCGTCTTGTCAGCTTAAGAGGAATGTTCATTTCCCATATGGCCTTGTAAAACTCTAGCCGTTTGACAGAAACATTCGTCGGATGCAAATAAACGAACACACGATGTGTTGTGTGATACGGTGCATTGTTCTCTAGAGAGCATGGGACACAGGGTGAAAATTTGAGCTGCTGTTGACGTTCCCCTTCTCTACCCACAATTACTAATATAATTATAAAATAATGTTCTTGAAATGAGCATATTTGAAATTTTAAAGGGAATATATATAATGAAATAACAGACCAAACCATTCAAGCAAGGTATGTGTTTGTGTATATTGACTAAAAGAGAGGTAATTTGTATTCAATAGATGTGACCCATAGTCGGTGACAATAAACTACTGAGTAAACTAGCAAATAAAAGCATTAAGCTTTTACTAAACTTTCCTTCTTTTTAAATGTTACATTAATATATTAATGGATTTGAAATGTATCTAAATTAATAAAATTGGCAGGCTTCTATTCATTAAGTCCTTCCCGTTCGATCCCAGTGGTTGACATAATCACCCCCAAAAAAACAAAACAAAAAAAATACATTTCGTTGGCCAATTTTTAATTATTATTAACTCTCAAAATAGCATACTGATCAAATTAATCCCAAAAGTCACCATTTGCTCGCAGTCAATTGTTGGAAAGTGGCAGTTAACACAGAACTGATGTGAGAGGTATAAGACGGGCAAGGACTTGGGAGGAAGGGATTAAGGTGAAGATTAAAGAGAGACGACCGACTAAGCGGTGTCCAATCAATCTGCGGCCGTGGGGGGGTGAAGGTCGATATCAATTAGGATCGAGAATTAGGATTGGACCCTGCCAATTACCTCCGATCCATCCTAACCTGCCCTAAGACATCCTGAAACTCTTTTTGCTGCCAACAGGGAATGGCGAGAGAGAGAAGGGCGAGCTCACAGAGGGCGGTGGCCATAGAATATCCCCAGACCTATGTCACCTTACAACAGTGAATATACAGGGTGTCCCAATATTAACGCAGGATTTGAATTTAATAGAAAACATAATTTTTTATTCTTCTTATTGCTGTTTTTTATTGAACCATAAAGTACATAATATAGGGTTATTTATGGAATAACACATCGGGCAAATGTGTTTGCCACACATCCCGTGAAACAAATCAATTACTGCATGAGACATTTACAGGTCCTGTACGCTCTCGTTTCGGTGATCAGTATTAGCCCCTTAGATCGTGTAGTTTTACATAATTAGATTTTTTTGCCCCCCCCCCCCCCCCCAACAGGTAGTTAGAAATCACCGGTCTATGTCAACAAGCCCAAAACCACCCTTGCATTAAAGGAGGAGATTCAACGCTGCATCAACAAAATTCAGCCACATTTATGCGAAATGGTCATGGAAAACTTCGACAAACAAGTGCGAATGTGCATGCAAAGCCGTGGAGGCCATTTCCCCGATGTGTTAACCCTATTATATACACTTTACGATTCAATAAAAAAAGAACAATAAAAATTCAAATCTTGCGTTAATTTTGGGACGCCGATTAAGTGTAGAGGAACATAGAATGGATTGTAGTCTCATCATAAATTGTTTTAACCATTATTGATGTTACAACAAAACGCTTCTCATTAAAAAAGATCTAGTGGAGATTTTTAGGAAAATTTGAACTATACCTCGATTAAAAAATAATATGATAAACACAATCAATGCTAAAAAAAAAAAAAAAAAAAAAAGTTGTTATTGTCAGTCTAAACAAAGTTTGATTGTTATAATACTTGTTACGCTTATTGTCCACACTACCTTTAAATTACTTCATTTACTCTTAATTATATAAATATTTAATGAATTATGAAAAATCTGCATAAATAACTCAGCTTACACGTTTATACAGGCAAACTAGCTATAAAATTTAATGTTCAAACCTTAATATTGAGACCGGCAAAAAAAAAAAAAAAAAAATGTAATGTCCTGGAAATTAAGAAAAGAGTAAAAACGCTTAAGGTATAGAGTCTTGACTGTATTCAGATAGGACAAGGATTGTATTTGGACTTTGTTGTAAGTATCAATTTAAGCTTATTCATGCGTTATTTTCACCTAGTAAGATTTCTCCATACTGAATTATTCGACAGAAATTCGCTATTACCCACAGTTCCTGTTATATTTTGAAATTCGCTATTAAGTGTATTGATAGTAATCTGACATAGGAACCCGAGAATATGCAACAATATTTTAAAGGAAACCACCCCAAACAAATTGAATGAAATATAAGAAAATTAACTGAGTACCAGATACGTTGAAAACAGAGGGGAGGAATTTTTGAAAAATCTAGAACGAGTAGGGTTGAATCTCGAACCTGTACAATGACATCACTCATTGAACATAGATCTGTAAAAGTCACCTAAGTGTGAGCATATTGTTCCCTTGAATTCTTTACATAATGTACTCTTCAACCCTATTTACTTTTGACAGATTTTTTCTGAAGTAAAAATATTACCACAAATAATATTATCAGGAAAATAATGAAATTTAATAGGGATCACTCCCAAAGATTTAACTTGTATTATAAAGCCAAAATAATTATGTTCAACCTAGACTTTCTATCAAGTCGAGGATCTTTTTAACATATTTTGTCGCATGCCTTTTATATACGAGAAAACATAATAAAAATATTCTAAGATGATTTTAGTTGGGGTTCGGTCAAGGTAGATCCAAAAAAACACAAATTTAAAAAATGTATTTTTTAATAAAGGATTATCTGCCAACGTTTCAGCTTACATTGTAAGCCATTTTCAGGGCACCATGTAATTACATCACACTGAACTGTCTTAATCTACAACCATTAATAACATAAGGCACAGAAGTCAATACCATTATATGTTTAATTTTCCTAAATATTTATACAATTATAGGCAATTATATTTGAAATATTATTGATTATTTATTAAAATTTTTAAATGATAACCTTGATTTTCTGCATTTTTACGATTATGCCTGAATGCTTAATTATAATATATATATATTTTCTCTTTGTATAAATAATTTTCAACGGGGATCTGTACAACATAAGAAATAAATCACTCAGAGTATTTAAAATTTCTTTCTGATTAAAAAAAAATGATGCTCCATGAAGCGTTATAAATTATGCTAATCAAAATTGGGTTTCAGCTAACTACCACTTCTACCCTAATTGACCTTTTTAACCTATTTTTGAATAATTAATCACACAATATGTAATTTAAATCAGGGCTGCTGAAAATAACAATTACTAATCTAACGTAAGATTTAAATTACCATTACTTAGACCTATTACATGTTTATAATTATCTTATGATTTGTGCATGATTAATAATTTTAGATATGCGTGGTGGTGTAAATATCCAAAGGGCTGTGGAGCCCCCCTCGGAGGCCTGATGAAATATTCGAGGGGTGGGAGATATTAGAGTGATTTTTGAGGGGCTGTTCTCCCCTTTGGCGCCAAGATATTCCTCTTCCTCTGGAGAGAGCGAGATCTATTTGTGAAGCTGGCGAGTGGTGGGGCTGACACCCGAGCCGCTCCGAATAGGAAGAGAGCTCCCATGACATAGCCGCTATACCGGGAGGCCTGCATTCCATTTACCTATCCCCTACCACATCCTCTTTCACGCCATATTTTTTTATATAAATACCTAGAAATATATCATATTTAATATTGCATTTAAGGACATTAACAGACATAAATAGAATGATAATAACATTTCTTGCAAAACTTTTTTTATTTTTTTACTTATTTCAACTAACAACAAGACGGACTAGGAAAATAATCAACTCACATGGAGTATACAGTATAAAACTTCATTTAACATATGTCCAGAGAACATAAAAATAAACGGTATTTGAAGGTGGTAATATTGTAGTAATGCTGGGAAAAACGTTCAAGGATGACATGTCCACTAAATTATTAAAACGTAACGCTTCAATGTTTAAAAAAGCTTAATTATTTTCTATTATAAAAATTCACATTTCCAATATTCTTCATAACCTAATATTATTACAATATTATGAAATCATAGGACCAACGGATTGCTTAGTGAAGATAACTGTGGGGACAAAATTGTCCCCTGTGTGGAAATTTTTTTTTTTTTTTAAATAATAGTTTTGAATTAGTCCTAACGATTCAAAATTCCCTGTAACCAATTAAATATGTGTGTTGGAGAGTTTGCCTGTGTGTACAGATTTCATTATAAGGAATTGAACACTTGATAATTTGCAGGAATATTTACTTTAAAATTGTCACAAAAGAAGTCTCATCTGAAGAAAACAACTTCAGGTTCGAGTCCTGGCTGGGACAGATAGATTTTTTATTCCATTCCCGCTCATTAATTGTTTAAAATTTACGCGGAATAATAAACTACAACCAAATAAATATTTATAAGTTATATCTTTGTTTTTATTTAAATCAAGAAAAATTGTTTTGTAAGTATAAGAGAGTTTCCCCCACTCATCCGTTGAGCTTTCATGATTTGTAGGTTTTTGGTTCTTCCCGTGTTTTTTATAGTTTTTGTAAATTACACTTTCTCATTTACACATATTTACATATCCTGATTGACCAAATTTTTTTTTTTAAATGAAAATCGTACAGAAAAAGAAAAACTAATTTACATTTTTACTAACAAGTCTGGCGTGTCCGTTTGCAGGTGAGTGTGTTTGTAGGTCTATATACGTATATTCTCAGTGTAAATATCGGAATTACAAACGCAAACGTACACATACACATACCTATACATATAAGCACAGGCGTGTTTGTGTATATATATATACATACGCATACGCATACATACATAGAATGTGCCCAATTTCTGAAGGCCCTCAGAGCTGTCCTGAAACACTTGTAACAGAAACTATATGCACAATACAGGGCACGTTAAGTAGCTCCAACGTTATCAGATCTGAAATAATTTATACACTTTATCTGTCAGAGTGGTTGAAGTGTTTTAGCTCTGAGGGGCCTTCAGATGTACTTACATATAGAATGTGTTTTATATTGCTAGTACCGTAGTTGTTTCCTATTTTGGGCAAGAAATAAGAAGTATTTTGATGAAACTAGCATATATGTATTGTGAATACTAATTTAAATAAAATTTTTGCAGTATGTTTAACTGTATTTACTGTTATATGGACTGCTTTCTTATTGTGTTACTGCTAAGTTAATTCTTTTGTCTGAGAATGAGGAATCATGCAGAAATGATCACAGGCTGGTTGGAAGTAATCACTTAATTGATGTGTTCTTGGCGAAAATTATTTAGCTCTTGTACATATCTTGGTTGGCATGCCTGGTCGTTTGATGGCTTTTCAAACTACCACTTCACGAGACCAGACCCTGCTGACTCGAGATGACGCGGCCTTGCCCGAGGTTTCAGGGTTACTGGAGCATTTTTTCCTTCCCCCTNGTTATCGGAAGACGAGGACTAGGCTGGGTCCTATGACCAGGACAAGAGGAAGGAAGAGACAGGTGTGGAAGGATACGCGTGCCCTCACACCTGTCCAGTAAGTCCAGGCCTCTTCCATGCCTTCACTGACGTCCGTTCCAGTTAGTAAGAAGGAAGGATGGATCTGCACATCAGTTATCGGAAGACGAGGACTAGGCTGGGTCCTATGACCAGGACAAGAGGAAGGAAGAGACAGGTGTGGAAGGATACGCGTGCCCTCACACCTGTCCAGTAAGTCCAGGCCTCTTCCATGCCTTCACTGACGTCCGTTCCAGTTAGTAAGAAGGAAGGATGGATCTGCACATCAGTTATCGGAAGACGAGGACTAGGCTGGGTCCTATGACCAGGACAAGAGGAAGGAAGAGACAGGTGTGGAAGGATACGCGTGCCCTCACACCTGTCCAGTAAGTCCAGGCCTCTTCCATGCCTTCACTGACGTCCGTTCCAGTTAGTAAGAAGGAAGGATGGATCTGCACATCAGTTATCGGAAGACGAGGACTAGGCTGGGTCCTATGACCAGGACAAGAGGAAGGAAGAGACAGGTGTGGAAGGATACGCGTGCCCTCACACCTGTCCAGTAAGTCCAGGCCTCTTCCATGCCTTCACTGACGTCCGTTCCAGTTAGTAAGAAGGAAGGATGGATCTGCACATCAGTTATCGGAAGACGAGGACTAGGCTGGGTCCTATGACCAGGACAAGAGGAAGGAAGAGACAGGTGTGGAAGGATACGCGTGCCCTAACACCTGTCCAGTAAGTCCAGGCCTCTTCCATGCCTTCACTGCCGTCCGTTCCAGAGTAATAACAGGTGTTAGTCATCCATGGCCACAGGAATTATGCAGATTTACCTTATTTCTACAACACATAAATAATCTAAATTTTTTTTTTTTTTTTTGTCTGGGACGACATGTTTCTTCTTTTCTTTTTTTTTTGGTAAAATTGTTGTAATAAACGTCAATAAATTTTAATTATATATTTTATATAATGTATATTATAACAAATAATGGGAAATACAAATTATTTCTCAATTATCTTCCTGTAAATTTCATCTTCTACATTTCAGTAATTATCGGCTTATAAAAAAAAAACTCGCATCTGAATTTGCATTATCTAATATAAAAAGAAGAGTTCTTAAATGCACACTTACAGATACATTCTCAAATAGGAAGAGAGGTGTAGGTGATGTTATGCAGACATGGCCTAGAGGTACTGACGCGAAAAGCTATACTTCCTTCAGGGAAATCCGCTAAGAGCTAGATGGGGAAAGGGAAGTGGGGACTGAAATACATTTGAGACACATTGGCTGAGCACAATCTGATCTAGACAGATCTGAAGAGATGTACGTGTACTGAAAGGGCTTTTTCTGGGATGTTCCATCCGAAACCCTTCAACACTCTGTAAGAAGAGAATCACCATCTCAATTCTTTTGGGGCATCACAGCTGTCTGGGACAACCTTTAGATGGGAAAACTTGCAGAGGATTTCCGATCAACGAAATAAAATATACACATCAAATTCTCCATTATTTTAAGTGGCCAAGGGGAAACGCTGAGCATTTAAGAAAACAAAAACATTCCTCTAAAACCAAGTAAAATGTTTTACATAATATATCAAATAAATTGTTTAGTACTATTAATTTTAAGTAAATTAAGTCAAAGGGAAGGAAAGTTATTAGTAAGAAGTCCCATTGCCTTCCAACATCCAAAGAATCCAGTCCTTTCAATCCAAAACCCTCAGAATAATTGTATCCAAATCCTCCCTATTACGTATCCAATTCCTCCCTTCACCACGATCTTAATATTCCTTTTGTTCAAGACCTCATTTCTTCCTGCTTCATCCTTTTCCACAGTAAACTGCCATTCCATTCTAATCCACTAGCACAGACCTTGTCTTCCAACTCCAACCCCTACAACCCTCCCCGTCGACTCAAACGAAGATGGCCCCATGACCTCCTGGGGACATAGCCTGTAAATAATTTGTGAGTGGTGTCATTGGTCACCTTCACTCCTCATTTGATTGACATTGAATGTAATTTTTACTTCATTGTGATCAAATTACAAAATGTATTAATTTAACAGAATGTAATAAATGAATAAAAGTTTAATAATAATAATAATATTTAATATTACTATTTTTATCTATATTTATAGGTGGATTGTTTACAATTAATAGTGTATTATTATTAGTACTAGTAGAAGTGGAGGGTAAATAAATGTTTCAATTAAATTTTATGAAAATCTGGAGAGAAGTAATCTAAGAGTAAGTTACACTATTCCTTTGAAGAATATTATTTTGTTTTTTAAGTAGTGTTTAAGGTCCCTTCATGAGAGACACTGCCACATTTTCCACACAATTTAACTTGACGTGTTACTTCTTCCATAATGCTTTTACTTGAAGTAATTAGAACCCTGCACTAATGGCGGTTCATTGGACCTAGCTTTTACTCTTAAATAATAAAAAATACTTACTCCGCACCCGGACGACCAATGCCGCTTCAGTACTGTAGAATAGATGTCGCATTAGTAAGGTGAAATAATAATTTAGTCAAATATTAATATGAAGGAGGCTATTAAGGCAACACCCGTGACTTGAAAAAAAAAAAAAAAAAAAAGTTCTGGACCAAAGTACATTTTGGACAGAAAGGAATTTCGAAATATAAAAGACCAAACAGTCAGTTTTATGAAATATTGAATTTTAATTTTCATTTTGATTTACCAAGGGTAAAAAAAATATGTATCTATTAATACATTTTTATTTATATGTCACTCAATAATAAAATCACCAAGGTTAAGTACTCTAGGATTGTTAAATGCTCCATAAGCGTTGAGATTTCTTATCGGGCTCCACATGTCATTCCAAGCAGTGAAGTATACAACTTTTGGATAGCGTTTGTTAATAACATTAACCATCTCATTGTAGTTGAGTTTTCCGTAAATCAGCTTCTTCATTGTAGCGTCGTGTTGAGGTCCCACTTCAGCCAAGGCGAAAGGTTTACCAAATTTTAACATCTCATCGTATCCCACTAAAAAATTGAAATCGTTCATGTAGGCGTCCAATGCAACTATGTCGACGTAATCATCCCCAGGATAATACTCCGTCTTGAAGCTATTCCAGGTGAATGGCGCATAAACCCAAATGACGTTTTTTAGTCCTTTCTCATTGGTCATATAATCATGATGCTCTCGCCAGAGAGTTTTGAACATTTCTATTCTTTCCTCGTCTTTCTTTTCATATTCCAAATTTTCCCACCAAAAAACTATGCAATTCATCTCTTGATAAGGTCTGTACAGTATAGCAATATCCTCTGAATCGTAGACTGATAATCCTTCTGCTATCTTATCGTAAAACCTGAATAAGCGAGCTCTTTCTGGAGTTCCCTTCGTAATGAGCCTCCTGTACTCCTCNTATATATATATATATAAGTTATAATATGTAAGTTACTTTAGTGTTCATTAATGGTAATATATGTAATTTGACCAATAGGTGAAATAATAACTAATATCTAACCTTAAACTTCCTTAGGAGACACAAGAGGTATAGAAAATAATTACCTGAAAAATAAAAATAAAGTAAGAAATAAAGAAAATAAATAATAAAAACTAAAAATAATAGCTATTTATGATATTTATATATATTTATGATTGGCGCATTTAAGAGTTAATAAATATGAATGGTGTATTATTTTTTAGCCAACCTCCTATCAGCATTTAATACGTAGACTATATCTGATAAATTCTGTACAATAAGTGAATGTTATTAAATTCAAAAGACCAAAAGTTGAAAACAACTTCAACAATTTTAATACAACACAACAACTTGTAGGGTTAACTCACCAAAAAATATATAGCTTAGGTCTTTATACTTGAATACATTCGCTGCCTAGAACCATTACAAGTAAACTAAGGCTCCAATCACATTTAAAAAAAATTAAATCAAAGATTTATTAGAAATATTAGTTACAAAAGGTGTGTAAACCAAGCAAATTCCTCCATATCGCATTTGATAAATATTTGTATTGTAGATTTATACATTTAATCCCCCAAACGTATGCAATATATTTTGACCAATAAAAAAAACTGGTATTATGTATTATTGTACACAACTAAATATTACTCCTTATGCTTTTGGAAAAACTTTTTCATCAGAGAAAAGTGAGAGCTTGCATTTCAGTAAATCTCTAGTCTGATTAGGCTCAATCACGAGGGAACACTTTCATTTTACATTTAAACATTACATTACGTCAAAGTTCATGAAGAAAATGACTAATTGCAACTTCTAGGACGAAAACATTAGATTTTAGGGTAAAATCCCTAACCTAGTTGTTGAATTTCGTTTTGCAACCCAGCTTTGAGTTCATTTCTCTCAACTAAATATTACGCCTGCAACATAGTCAAAACTATGCTTACTCTGTATAGACATTTTAGGCAAAGTACCATACACCTTAGTCCAATTTCCCTCTACAATGTGACTTAGCCTTATATGTTACAATCAAAAGATGTATACTAAATTTTAATTTAAAAAAAAAAGAAGTAAATAATGACTTCTGGGTCGCTTCGGGTGAAAAATTAAATGTTTAGATGGAGAGTACTTTTGACCGTAGAAATTATTTTTAGTATTTTATAAAATTATCTGTCAAAGTTTTCGCTACAAATAAAGTATTGTAAAGAATACAAATAAAAGTAAAAATGAAATAAAAATAAATGATTTACAATATTATAATATAGCATTGACATAATTCAATTTAATATGATATCAAAAGTATGAATGTAGTAAACTATGTAGAAAAATACAGCATGCAGACATTAATTACTTTTATTTGTATTCTTATGACATTGTATTTCAACAGCCCTGAGGATGGATTACAATATAAGCCGAAACGTTGGCAGATAATATTAAATTATCTTTAAATTTAAATTTGGATCTACCTTGAGCGAACCCCAACAAAAAAACATCTAAATTAGTGGTTTAGGTTTACCCCTACTTTTAATAATACAATTTCATTGTGTGCCTCGTTAAATATGTATTTTTTTATATTTTGTTTTATATATAAAGAATGAAAGAGGTATTGAATAATGATATTAGTTGCGGTACGTAATCCCACGTTAAATTTAAAAAAAACCAAAAAAACAAGGGATCCAGAAAGAAAAACCTTACACCTCAGCCGGGATTCGAAGTGTGCTGAGTCAGAATACTTGCCCGGAAAGAAGGAGACCCGGGTTCGAGTCCCGGCTGAGGTAGTAAGATAATTTTATTTTATTCCCTTGCATTTCTTGTATTGAGAGGTATTGGTATTGAGTTTCATTACTTTCAATTAAGTAATTTAATATCTTTCTTAAACTTCAAGTATTAAAAAACTAAAAAATAAAATTTTATTAGTAATAAAAA
>KZ808652.1:128011-157406 GCA_000696205.2 Oncopeltus fasciatus | reverse complement strand
ATAGATAGTATTGTTATTTTATTTTAGTTAATAAAGTAATTTTACTTTTTCATTCGATAAATAACTGCCAGAATGAGTGGCCTCCCATTTGCCGATAAGTACTATTAATTTTGATAATAACTTTATTCAAGAAGATAGTATCTACAATTTGGTGAGAACTTCCAAAGTACTTTTTAAACGACAGATAATATGAATAATTCAATCATTTATATTTATTACTATTCATTTATAAATAGTTATTTTTCAAACAATTCTTCTTTTACTTTATAAATGTTAATTAAATTAAAATTTGTTGGATATCTTCAGTATAAAACTTTCCGCAGCTGATTATCAACGAACCCTGTATAATAATGGAATTACTATTTTTTAGAATAATAATATTTTTCAAGTTAATTTAAAAATTTTCTGCAGGGTATGTGCATGTGTGTTATCTTTGGCCACAGTTTTATATGAAAAGGCCAAGTTTTTTATTGAGCAAAATTTGACAAATAGTGGAGATTACTGAAATGTCAAGTTTGAATAAAATCATGTTGTTGTTTTTTATTTTGGTTTCCCTGCAGAGAGTATAATATTTAATTTTGACCAATAAAACTCAACACAGATTTGTTTATTGATAAAAGAAATATTTAAAAACTTGTCCAGCAAAAACCTAAATTTTAATTTGAAACTCTAGAACCATACTCAGCAAAATCAAATGAATAGGTAGGAGAGATTATAATAAATTTCAAGTGTCAGTAAAAATATATTTTTGCTTTACTTTTGCATTTTAGTAATTTTTAGTATATATAACATATGATAGATTTCTTAGCCAAAAAAGATATATGAAAATTTAAAATACAAATGATCATTAACTATGATGCTGAGGAGTTTGTTAAATTTACACAATTCCTCTGTGATAAATTTTAATAATTCTTTACCTGCTTATTTATGTTATTTATACCTTTATGTGCCCGGTCACTCAAAAAAGTCAGTCATTTGTATAGTCTATGATATTTATTTTTATTCTGAAACCTTTGTGCAATGAATTCAAAACTGGACTTCAACCCATGCAAACAAATGTTAATCCTTTATGAAANTTAAAATCTCTCTTTTACAGCTCTCATTCTCTTTTCAGCCCTGAAGAAGCCATCACATGATGTGCGAAAGCTCGGCAAATATCAACAACTTGACACGGTCCAACCCAGAAGAAGAAACGATAAATACAAAATTTAATTTCTTAACTTACATGTTATAGAAAGGTTTCAGAAGGAATGCATATTTAGAAGATATTTTCTATTTTTAGTGTACCATCACATTGTATAGTGTTTCCCCCAATTTTTCCCACTTGAACAGCTTAGAATCAGATAGTGATATTACGCTCATACTCCTCTCTTGTTTTTATGATCAAATGAGTCATTTACTCTTATTTATGTCCACCTTAAATAAATAATGTAAAATCTGCTTAGTTTACGCTACTCCTTCATACTGCTCCAGAAATGAAAGAAGTATATTTTCCATAAAGCTCATCCAGTTTTGTTTTGATTATGAAACTCCAAATTATCTGAACTTCAAAACAAAACTGAGTCTCATGTGGTAAAATGACTTAAGTACATCTTATTTTCTTATGAAATGTAATTAATGAATATTTTAATCTAATTGAGTGCAATAGATCTTAAAATTTTGTTTAGTTTGCTGGACTTCTTAAAATTTTGTTTAGCTTGCTGGACTAAATCAATTATGTATTTGTCCACAATTCCTTTGATATAAATGATAAGGAATCAATTAATATTGTTTTATTTTAATTGACTTTCATTAAGTCTTAATGGCTTTGATATTATAGAAAGGCATATATCATCTTGGCTATCAGCCCGGCATAACTGAAATGAGGTAGGGATTGCAAGAAATCAAAAGGGATCTGGGGCAAACTAAAATGGATAAATGTCTCAGGAGGAGCTGTTCCAAAACAACTCTTTTAAAGAAGTTGATCCTAAGTTGAATAAAAAAAAAGTTTTG
Source organism: Oncopeltus fasciatus (assembly GCA_000696205.2). Classification (NCBI taxonomy): domain Eukaryota; kingdom Metazoa; phylum Arthropoda; class Insecta; order Hemiptera; family Lygaeidae; genus Oncopeltus; species Oncopeltus fasciatus. Next base: position 155,414 of record KZ808652.1, on the reverse strand, counting down.
GAACTGTTGTTGAGTCCTCTAGAAGTCGGAGACAGCTCTTTAGGACACACAATAAATTCCAAAATTAAGTTTCTATTTGTAGTAGACAAAATTTCACGTAAAGACTTCCAGATTCTCTTATTAAGAAAGAAGCCTTTATATTAAAAAGGACTCAGGTTTCCAGACGATTAGGAATGGAGGTTGCCTGAAATGTCCAGTGTCAGTAAGCTATACTGGCACTTCAAACTTCAAATTCTTAATTGTTGAAAAATGCACGATCAGGCATAATTTTTGTTTAAAAATGAAAAAAAAATTGACATATAGTCAATGTTAATGTCAATTTATTACAATAAATAATTATTGCAGTTTGTTTTCTATGGATTAATTTGATTAAAAATTGTCCAATGCTCCAAGTGTTATAATTTTCTTTCAAATGCTACATAAGTCGGCAATTAGCACTAGAATACTAATTCAAAACTAACATCTGTGAACAATCAAATTTGTTTGGCATAGCCATTAAAGGATTATCTGAAACACTAAATATGCTTTGAGGCATTTTTATTATTTCACAGATATAATTTACATTGCAACCTAGCCCTGATTGGAAACCATACTTCATTGGATATGCAAAAATCAGGCAACCAGAGCGATGTGCTGACTAAACGTCTTTTCATATTTGTTGTGGGTTGAGAGTAAATATATCTTTGCCTTGTATTTCACTCCTGGGCCTAATATAGTCCGTTGCAGGACTGTTTTTTTTTTTTTTTTTCTGAAATATGAAATATACTTAGATCGATATTAATATTATTTAATTCATAAGATCAATATAGATTATATGAATATTGAGAGCTACTGGCGACTCGCAAAGATGAGAAACAAGAGACAGTGTGGAACAGGAAGACATCCCCTGGATTCTTATCTGTGCGAGATAATGTGCTAAAGGAAGTTAGAAGGGATATTGCAGAATACTGGCCACCAGAAGAAATTGTAATAAAACAGTAGTTTGTTTTACTCCATGAACACCTACAGTACTGGTACTGTGTTCTGGACTCCATTTTTCACAATTCTCTTCTAGGTGATAATTTGAATTCCTTGCTTCATTATTTTAACATTAATTTATATATTTATTGCAGAAAGGTAAGGATAATTTGAAGAATATAGAGCTGTATTACTGGGAGCCTATATTATTTTAATGTGCATATCCCTTTAGCTATAATACATTTTCTTAATGATATTATCTTTTGTCTCTTAGGGCCGCCTCTTAGTAGCTGCTAGGATTAGTCTTATCTAGAGGGGCTTTATTTCAGTAGCCATTCCTTCCCAGAGCTTAAGATGACTGTGCAGCAGTGGAAGGGGTAAATCATTTTTATCCCAGTTATATCAAGAACATGTATGGATGAAAATTATTTGAATGCAATGGATCCTTTACAATAAATTTTTAATACTTGGAGTAAATGATAATATTTTATTGATTTAGTAAATAAACATTTAAAGAAAACAATTTATTTTAACTCAGTAAAATATTCAAAAACTTTAATTTTTTTTTTTTTTTTATGTTTTAACTGGTTTAACAGAAGAATTAAACATTACAAGTTAATTCAACGATTTAATACAGATGATCCACAGTGCTTATATTGCTTGACTATACATAACCCTAACTTCTAGCAAATTTTTGAAATATTAGTATGTTTTGTCTATTAAGATGAAGAGTAGCTGTTAGGATTTGTCTTATCTTGAGGGACTTTATTTCACCTATCATTCTTCTATAGGGCTTAAGATGTCTGTGTCAGTTAAAAGGGTGAATAATTTTGAAACTTGTCTTATCAGAAGCATCTACCTACATAGTACTCAACATTTTTAAAAACCTTTTTATTAAAAACTGTTTGTTATATAAAAAAAATTTTTTAATATATATTAAACACGAAGTATGACCAGCTTTTAGGGCAAAAAATTATTTTTCCAAACTTACTAAAAAATTTTTTTTTAAATACTTTATGTCCATATGTGTAACATACTATTTTTATATATAGAAACTAACTTCGGTATTTATACTTTCTATAACAAGCAGTTCATTAAATTAATTTTTTTTGCAGAAATCAGGTGGGGGAGNTAGTACAATTAGTAAAATAATTAAATATTTCAAACTTACAAAAACTTAATAAGCAAAATATGTAAAAATAATACAAATTTATAAGAATAGAATATTTTGATTGGAATAATTGTTTTAAATCAATAAATGCATTACAAAAAATATATTTAAAACAAAGTTATTTTCTAAATGTTCAAATTAAATTGAATGGTTTTTTAATAACACAAAAATTATTATGATCCACGATAAATGGATCAAGTCAAATAGTTATAAAATTGAATGTGTGTGATCACAATTTCATTCTGTCTGCCTGTTTGTTTTTTCTCCTTAAATAAGTTAAAAAACAGAAGGGACAAAGAACTACACCAATATCTATAAATAATATTATGAGAGATCTATACGAGTTTTAAGAATTTGTAAATTTTGTTCTTTTATATTATTGTTATAAATAAAAACCATTTATTTATTTCATTTTGTGACCTTTTTTTTAAGTTGTTATTTTTGTAGGTTTATTTATCATTTTTTCACAGACTCTGACCCTCCTGAATTTTTAATGAATTTCAGCCCCTCTTAAAGAAAGAGTTATCTTTAACAACAATGGATAAAATGCTAACTTTGCACTTTGTTAAGTCTTTTATTTGTTAAGTAGATTTGTAGCTTTCAGAATCAATGATCCCATTATCAGAGTTAATCATTTATCCAATCTATTTAGCAAATAAATGATTTGATAAAGTCGAAAGTTATGTCCTATCTCATATATAAGTTGAAATCTTCTGTAGCAGTTAATAGATCAATAGAAGTTTTATTATAAAGTTTGAAAAATCTAATAATTTCTAATAATCTAATTTTTATATCATTACATGAAAGAAGCATACTGAGAGGGAAGTATTAGGTTATTGATCTCCATTCCCCAGATTAGGTTATCTCTGTCTGGTTAACAGTTAACCAGACAGGCAAAGTCATAGCCAGAAAACTCATTTCAATGCTGTCCAGGGAAAGCTCTCATAAACCTCCACAAGAAATCCCCAGCCACGCCAGTTCCTTGCTTATAATAAATAAGAGGGATTAAAATGCTAAAATAGCTGCCATAGATGGTGATGATCATTTCCAGATCAGTCTCAATGCCCATTTTAGCCTCTACTAAAAATTTCCAGTGATGTAAATTTCCTGAGATGGAGGCTTAATACCTAAGTAAATAAATGCTCAACACCATAATTAGTTACGACAATTTGATTGTATTCCAAAAATTCTTTTCTTAATATTTCTCCCCCAGAACAGTTTTTTTGTAGAATTTTAAAATGATATGTGCTCATAAATCAACTTAAAAACAAATTTGTTATCATAGAGTGAATATTAGAGCCATAACCCTACTGTAGCCTTTGGGATGAAATAAAGCGATGAAAACATGAAAATCTTGTAATTCATCTAGTATTGCGAGTTTGGAAAATCTATATTTCAAACATCTGAATTGGGCTTAATGATTTCTATTGTAATTTAAATTGAATTTAAAATTCTATTTAAAAAATTAGCAATTTTGGATTGAATGTGAACAGTGTTTGTCTATATTATTCATATTTATATTAAATTTTAAAACATATGGAAATAATTAGAATGATTGTTTTGTAATATTACACAAAAACAAAAAAAAATAAGATATCTTCAGTATAAAACTTTCCGCAGCTGATTATCAACTAACTTAAATCTTTTATTGTAGTTGTTTTTGAGAGATAAGAAATATTTTGAAATATTTGGGAAAAATTATGTGAAATATTAATTTGATGTATACTGTTATGGTCTAGGGGTCTATAATAATAATTTCAACAGAGATAAATTGAAGTTAATTTATTATAACAAATAAGTACACTTACTAATTTAGTTGAACCTACTTATTGAACCTACTGCCCTTTACTAACAAAAAAATAAATAAGTATATACCCATAATTAACAGGTATCTACAAATAAATTAAATGTGCTTATTTACGAAGAGGTCTAAAATTAACTTGTTATATTGTCTGCATTAACTAGTTTCTGTTACTTAACATTTCACTTTCACAATTTTAAATGTTTGAAAGATGTAAACAGTTTTCAAAGTGTTTAAAGAATATGACTAGATCTTTAAAAAAGAAGAGGAATTATATTTTTATTTTTTTAATGACTGATAAAAATTTTCATGGATTCATATTTTTTTCATATAGCTATGTAGATCAATAATCTTGAGAGAAATATGTTTTCTGAAAACCAAAGGATTTTTTTAAAAAAACCCATTTTTATGTTGTTTTTTTTTCTTTCTATTCAATGAAAAATGTCATGACTTCATCGTGGAAAAATAATTGTTATATTCATAATCCCAACTAAATTCCTGATAGATTGATGTGAACAGAATAACATTTTAAACAAAAGATTATAGCCAAAATCTGCTAGGGGGAACCTGGACAAAATTTTGACTGAAAAAAAAATAAGGCTTGATCTTCCTAACTTTGCATAATCATTCTAAGGGTCATTTATAACAAATCATTTTAGAATGAAATAAGTTTTAAAAAGTTGTTTTGAGAGTATATTTTTCCAAATGTTGAATTTGAAAATTTTTTAGGTGAATTTTAATAACATATTCTAAGAAAATTTTAATAACATTTTTTTCCGAAAAATTTTTAATATTTCGAAATGTTTTAAAATCTGACAAAAGGGAAAAAATTCATTTCTTTCTAGAAATGTGTAACTATTTATTTAAATAAGTAATATTTTTATTACTTAATGAATAGCATTTATTTATTAATTTACTTCTTTAATTTGATATGAGATGGTTGTTTAGTCTGTATTGCTTATGGATGGGTTCCTGATAATAGAGTCGTTCTGAAATGCTCATCTGTTATTCTCAGGCAAATTGTTTATAGCATATTTCAAAGAAACACTTTCATAATTTTTTTCCAAATATGACATTTCAAAAAATATTCATAACTCCAACAAAAATTCTTTGAAAACTATTTCCTTCTAGAATGTTTTTGTAAATGACTTTTAAAATGATTGTGCAAAGTTTATGCAAGATAAGTAAAATTTATTTCTTCAGTCATAATTTTATTGAGGTTTTCCTCTTCAGGTTTTGGAAAAAAAAATTTTTTTTTTTTTTTTCAATTTTTCATATCATTTATGTCCATCGATCAAGAATTTAGTTTGAATTATGAATATAATAATTACTTTGTCCACAAAAAATCATGAGATTTTTGATTTAATAAAATGTTCAAAAAAACAAAAATAATAAATAAATTTGTAAAAATAAAAAATTTGTAAAAGTGTAGGAAAAACTGTAGGAAATTTATTTCAGCTTTTAATTATCAATGAATTTTAAAAACCTTAGACCAAATGAGTATAGTGGTGCACGTATTAAAGGTTATTTGTTTTAAGGAAAATGATTTAATGAAATATCACATATGACACACACAGTTCCATAGAGTAGAATAATACCCAATCAATTATTAGAACAAACAAAATTAAATCAAATTACTCAAATTTTATTTTCAAAATTGAAACTGAAAAATAAAACAAAAGTNTCTATTGTAATTTAAATTGAATTTAAAATTCTATTTAAAAAATTAGCAATTTTGGATTGAATGTGAACAGTGTTTGTCTATATTATTCATATTTATATTAAATTTTAAAACATATGGAAATAATTAGAATGATTGTTTTGTAATATTACACAAAAACAAAAAAAAATAAGAGTTAAGATATGAATAAATAAGGAGCCTACAGTATTTTATAAATTTGTGCTGAAAACACCTTTAAAGCACTGAAGACTGAAGCAAATACGAAGATCAAGTGCAGTCTAAATTTTAAAGAAGTTCGAGCTGTTATATCGTTTCCCTTTGCCTGATATGAAGGAGGAGCTGACCAAGCTGAGTAACTGGTTGCCCTGAAGGTTTTTAGGAGTTTAATATAATTATTTATCATACCTGAAAGAGGAGATCAGTGAAAATTTCTCATATATTTATTAGTCAACTTATCACCTTTCCATCATTGCCGAATTTAGGAGAGGTGTGTGGCATAATATAATTTACCACTATCAAATGAGAATTACTAAACTTCTTACAATCAACAGGTCATGTGTGTCAAACATATTGTCTCACTGGAATCTAGTGTGAGTACTCTCCAAAATACCTTACCACAAACGTGTACTTAGCAATGTCCCTCAGTGTTTTATCTACCTTTCAGTTTTATCAGGAAAAACCTCCAGTAAATTCTAGAGTGCACAATCTATTATCTGAAAGAAAGGAAATCAGATAACAAGGCCTGCCTATTGACGTCTTTCACCACTCAGAGATCTAGCACCTGTTGCGTCTCTTTCACCTTAATTGTCATCTTTTTCAGTGAAGAAATTCATTCCTTTGTCAGGAAGGAAAAAATTCCCTGTTCTCTCTCTAATCCTTATTTCTCTACCACATAAAGCCCATGCTTAATGCCACAATCATTCTTCTAAAAATTGTGCTCATCAATCCTCATAGGATTAATAATCCTATCAGTCAGAAATCATGGTAAGCAGTTCATTGTGTTTAAAATTACCCTTCCTTATTTTCTCATTTGTTAAACACCTTTTCTTCTCTCTTTATAATGCTAAAACCCTGTCATGCTTTGACAAATTTAGATTGAATCTTGAGGAAAAAAACTTAGGCGTCTTATTACTAATAGAAATAATAATTACAAAGTGAAAAAAAAAACTATTCCAGTGTGTCTTGCTCTGAACAGACCACACTGATGGATAAACTGAAGTGGAGCTGTGCTTCCAAAATCCATAAATCAGTCCAACACCATCTCCCCTTTCCTCCTGGATTACTATCACATTCCTTTTCAGCCTCCATCCCTAAAACTAATACAAAATTGCCATCTTTGCAATCTGAAGCCCCTCAAGTAAGAATATTAATTCAACTCTGTTCCTCAGTTTTAATTTTATATATATATATATNTTTTTTTTGAAGCTGGAAGTATTTCATTCTAAATAACGCAGTTTGAAATAGTTAGTCATGAACTCTTTGGAATAATCAAATTTTATATAATACTATTTCCTCTAAGTTCTCTATAATAAAATCTTTTTCTCTAAATTACTGGCTAACTGATACAAAAATTTCTACCAGATATTCTAGATTTATTTTTCTTAGAAAGAGTAATCCCTGGCATTAGTTAATCTCAATCTTAAATCACACTGTCTTCTGAACACTGTCCAGTGTTCCTCTTAATTCCCCTTCACTAATGGTTTTTTTTACTGTCATTTAATGTGGAATGAATAACTGTAAGAGTTCTTTCGTCTTAGAGTTCTCCTGAAGAGTAGATAGTGCTACTAATTAAGAGTAGATTATTAACTATTAACTAGATTCACCAACTACATTAATAAATTTCATCATGATACATTCATATTTTTTATCACAATTTTCTTGTGGCACAAAGACCCATATATTCACTCTTAAAGAGACCAATTTCCAAAAATTGCACTTTGATTCATGTAATCTCAGAACACAAAAGTGGCGAATACTTTTATTTTTTTTCTCACCTTAAAATAATAATAAGAGTAATAAGAATAAATAGGCTTTTGACAGCAGAAATCCACTCACAGTTTACTGCACTAACACCTTTCTAAACATTCTTTTATGAATCAAATAGTGGACTCATGTAATCTCAAGTTTACACTTTCCTAGCTTTTTTTAAAAGCCTTATGAAGGGATAATTCAGAGATAGGAACTAGGTATGCTGTGACTAACACTTTAATAACTGACATACACACATAGCCAAACAGGATATTACGTTGCCTCCTAGAGGTTTTATAATACAAAAAGTTTTTATAAAAATAATGTGTAATATACATAAAATATTATGTACTTCAATAGATACCATGTTCAGTGCAATTTGAATTCTTTTTTAGAAGGGTTTAGTAAACTTCTGTCTAGTGGTAATCACTTGATCATTAGCATAACCCATATTCTCTCAAAGCCTGCATCACTAAACATAATCAACAGGATATCCACCTTGATTATCAAAAATGAAAATCCCTCTACAAATAACTCCTCACTGCAGATAAACCCTCCTCATTCTTATGCTTGTTGTAAATCCTCATGATACAGTGACCTAAGAGTATTTCCCTTTATCCATCCACAAAGGTTTAAGATATGCCCTCTTCGCAGTATGGCGTTCTTTTGTAAGGTTTGTCAAAAGTTCTCTCTATATAAAACATTCAAAAAATGCTTAACAATTATTTCCTTGAATCTTAAAGATTCTTTTATCATCTTGATTAGGCAGTGCACTACATCAATTGTTGATTCACCAATTGCACTTCTTGGAGAGGCATTGCATTGAGCATTTAGATCTAGTACATTTTCCAATATTTTAAAATATTATATGGGGACACCGGAGTCTATCAATCCCACCATTGGGCAATCTTTTATTGAGAAATCAAAGCTTGTTCAGTGTTATGTATGTTTAGAATAGGATGACAATCATCCTGCACAAAGTCCTTCACCCTAACTGTTTGAAAGGGAGGTTAAATAAAAATTAATAAATAAAATATTAGATAGGACAAAAAGTGTTGATGTCACATGTCTCTTTTTCAAATTTTATAGTTTTTGGTATGAATCCAGCTCGTCATGCTCACATCAAGTACAGGGTTCATACCCCAAGGAAAAGCTAACTTTGAAGACCCAATTAGATTCTCTTACCAGAGATTAGATTGAATGAATCTATTTCATCCCCTCTTTAAGAATTGTGCTTCAGCATAGTCAAGGCCCACTCCATTTTCTCTAGGATATAGATTCTCACAGCCTCTTTTTTAAAACAATTTTATCATTGACTGATGTCACAGTGAATTCCTCTTTAAAGTTATGCAATTTATCATTGTAAAATGATTACTAAGAAGTAAATTTGATTTCCTGATTCTTAGTGAAAGACCTATCGAGTATGTATAGAGAATTCAGCTTCTTTTCACGGTTCTTGCTATAATGGCTGTCCTACCAATCCCCTCTTATGATTCTGTCCATGTCCATATCCAAACTTTTTTATGGCTTTATTTTAGTCATTTAGGAATCTCTGTAAGTCAGTCCTTTAATCTTCAAGGTCTGTTTCTAATCGTTCTGCCTTGTCTTCTTTTAGGCATAGGCTGCAGGTAGAGTCCACCACTAAATCTTCTTAAGGTGTTATTTTAGAGGATGCAAGTAAGATCTGACTGTCTCAAATTATCTAGATTTCTTATCTCTAGGGTTGTTGACCAAATTCCTTCTAATGGCTTCATCAATTGTTAGGATTTTGCCCTGAAAAACTGTGTCATATGATTTTAGAGATCTAACAGCTAGTCCTGAAGCTTTCATTTTTGCCTTTTATTTCATCAAAGATTCATCGGAGTATCATTACAGAGACCCTTTTCTCCCTGTTGAACCCAAATTCTTCTTTCTGGAAAAATAACTCTATAGTTTTTTCAGAGTTCTGACTTTTGGATACTTTTGGTTACTTTGATAGGACTGTACTAGGTGTAACCTTTTAAATATTTTCATTATTGTGATACACCTAATATTGTCTGTAGGCTTCATCACCTCAGTATTTTCAAAACTCAAGGCATTAATAAGAACTTCTCTTGGTAGACAGATAAGTAGAAGAGTGAGACCTAGCTTGCTCTCCAAAACTGATTGCCTTTGAAGTTTTCCAATTTACTGCGAGTAGTCATCAGCTCAGAACTCTCATACTATTTGAAACAAATAATATGAGCATTTGTGTTGTACCTCAGTATAAACTTGTATTTTGTCTCCTGTAGAGGCTGATGAAGGGCCCATCATCCCCTGGAAGCACTTCATCTACAACTCCTGAGAAGTTAGCTAAGGATCCACCCTCCCCCATTTGTTGCCACTTCTACTACCACTGCTTTCTTTTAAAATGAATTATAAAAGGATAAAATGTTATATATTCAGTGATAGTATAAAACTATATAAAATTGTTAACTAATACTGATGCTCTTGGTTGCTCCATGGAGTAAATCATTTACCTGAACTCCACAGTCTTTTTTTTCCTTCAAAATCTAGGTACTTAGTCGTTGATTTGCCCCACTTTCCTTACTTGGTGGACTATCCTGAGCTTGAGTTATAGGCTTGTGTTCTCTTTACTTAGAAAATTGGTAGTACTGTATGTAAGAGGCACTTTGCAACACTGATAGTGCTTTGTTGAGACTATCAGATTGTTTATTTTTAGAATCATTTTTAAGCTTGCATGCTTGGTCTTCGAGGCTCTGTGGTTTTGTTATTGTTTTAAATCAACAAACGTGTGTGTGTATTTGTTTGTTGATTTTCTCGTTTTGGTTTGCTTAGATAACCAACCTCTCCCTCTACCTCTTAATGGTGTTAGATTCATTTAGCTGAATTTTTGTAAGATATTTATCTATAGAGGTTAAAATTGTTTTAAATATTTTAAACAATTTAGATTCAACAATACTGTTATTATACTGATATTCATTCTCATAGCTATTATTATTTAATGCATTATTTATGCAATGAGGAGAATAATATGACATGTTTTTTTTTATATGATAAGATATTTATGTCAAATTTTTCAAAAATTATTTAATATTGTTAAGGGCTATAGGCCAATAATAATTAAGAACATAAAAATAACTTGAAGTTAATTTATTATAACAATTATAATTACTCCTACTATTTACAGCTAACATTAAAAACTACTGCCCTGATTGACTCTTGCCTCTATAAACCCTCTTTAATTTTCCAGTTGTTCCTCCCACGCTACATTCTAGAAGGTCTAAAATATTCTCATAAAGATTTCTCAGTAACCCTAATGAAGGACTTCTCTGATCAAATGCAGCAGATGTCATCCTTCAATTGGCCCCTTCCCGCACAGGCCTGGTACTCACACCATCTACTTCCCTAGTCTTTAACAATATGTTCCCCTATTCGATAGAAAGTAGGTAGTAGGTATACTAAGTACATTTATATACATTATATATATTTATTTACACAAAAAAGAGTGTGTGTCAACACTCTACGGGCAATAGTTTTCATAAAATTTACCATGTAGCTTAAAAATGTTAATTGAAATGATTACCCGAAATTCCAAGTGCATACAATTTTTTTTTTTTTTTTTTTTTTTGGTTAGAGCAATGATACTACCCAGAATTTTTTTAATGACAAAAGAAATATTTTAGTAATTAACAGCTAAATCAAAAATTTATTTTTCATATTATATAAGCCATAATTAGTTGTTTTTCCTTATGTCATTTGCCATGTAGCTTTTACATATAAAACAGTAGGCTAACTTTTTATTGAGAAAAATTGATCAAGCAAGAGTAGTGACTGCTTGAAATGTCAAGTACGAGAACATTTTTTTTTTTTTTTTTAAGTTTAACATTTAGTTTAGAGCAATGTAACTCAGATTTTTTTTATTAATAAAATGGATATTTAAGAACTTGCAAAGCGTAATGTAGCAGTTTAGTGTGGGGTTTACTTAAGTCCAAATTTCAATACAAATTTTAATTTGTTAGTCTAGAAACCCAAATCAGCTATTTTAATGAAATCTGACATGTTGCTTTAAAATAAAAAATAATAGGCTAAGTTTTTTATTGTGTAAAATTGGACAAGCAAAAGTGGGGATAACCTGAAACATCAAGTACAACTGAAAAAAATGTATTAAATGCGCTTCGCTGTAGTGCGTGTTGCATTTAGTTTAGAGCAATAAAAGACAACACTGAGCCCATGATGATGGGCAAGCTTTTATCCCTTGATAAAAGATTTCCTGGGGCAGGACTCGAACCTACACAGCATTCGGTGCTTCAAATTGATCTCTTTGGCTAAGGCAGTGCATGTTACTTTCTTAGATTGTTAAAATTGATAAATCAGGCAGAAGGAATGGATAATTAAATTAAATTAGAATGGGACTTAATTTCTTCCCATTCAATTGTTGAAAACATTTGAGCTCTAATTTCTTTTTTTTTAATAATTTTTTTGGGATTACTTTTTTTTGTATAGTTATCTGTTTTTCTCTTTTAGTTCAGTATGAAATGTAACTGTTTAATCAAAGATAATAAAATATACTGTAGCATTTGAGTATTAAAATATAATAACCCTGTGTTCCCAAATAAACTAACAATAAATAAACTAGTTTATCTGCTTTTTAATTGAAAATAAAATGTTTCATTAATTTTCTATCATTATGCTTAATATCTGCAGTAGTTGTAGCACAGTATGACCCCCACTAATCTTTTAGGAAACTTACTTATTTTCTCTACTCCATCTTCATCTTCACCTCAGTGAAAAAACCCCAACATATTTCTAGCATTTATCTTTTATTTAAACATAACTTATATTGGATAATTTATACATTATTACTTTTACACAGAGTTAAAGTTCCCTAAAAAACTACTTGTGCTATTTTAAGGGATACCATTTATTTTTAATTATTGTTTAATTAAATAATAATAATAATAATGCACAAACACATACTCTCACCTATGCATACTATGCATATGTGCATTCACATACATGCACAATACACAAACAAATACACATACATGTATATGTGTGGGTGTTTGGCAATAACAGACTAAGTTCCATGTCTGTAATATCATTGATATTTCAGTGTTAGAAATATCAGTTTTCCTTCATTAAATTTGTCGTTGCTTTTAAATACAAAAATAAATGCTGTGTTCGTTACTTAGCAAATTTGGACAAATACGAGTGCAGGTTTCCCTTAAATGTTAAGTGGGATTTGAAACAGTTTTTTTTTTTTTTTTTTTTTTTTTTTTTTTTTTTTTTTTTTTTTTTGCTAAGGCCATAATATTTAGTTTAGTTTAATGAAATTCAATATAGAGTTTTTTATTGATGAAGAAAGATTTAACGAGTTGTACAACAAAATTGAATAGGTAGGAGTGTGAGTTTTCCAGAACCATAAATTTTAATTCAGTGTTATAGAAGCCACAATTACTTGCTTTTCTTTATGGAATTTTTGTAGTAGCTTTTAGATGCAAAGAGAAAAGCTAAGTTTGTTATTGAAGAAAACTGGACCGATAGGAGAGGGCATTTACCAATACTATCGATTGTGACTAAAATTACAGTAAATAACTGGTTAACTGAAGCCAGAATGTATTATTTATTTGATTTAGTGAGCATAATACTTAGTTGAATGGTTCAATACATATAGGTTAAGATTTGATTTATTAAAAAAAAAGGTTTTAGAAGTTACATAGTGAAATTGAACAATTAGAAGTAGTAGTTTACTGGCTAAATTTTAATTTAACAAACTAAAAGCTACAATTAACTATTTTTTTATGTGATAAGTGACATATAGCATTTAAAAGCAAAATTCAAACAGTTTTTGCCTACAGTTTCATTAAAAATCACACATAAGACATAACTGTTAAAATCTTTAAATTGGCAAATAATAATTTGATAATAAATTATATAATTAATGCAATACATTTTAATTATATAACTATAAATTATTTATATCGTGTTTCAGTGAAATCAATCAACAATGAACTAGTGATGGGCTTTACCTGAAACCCTCAATAGTAACAGGCACTAACAGGTGCAATTGGTATTTAAACTGGAATGAAATTAAACATGTAGAATAGAAATAATAATTGCGAATAGCATTGAAATTGCATTGGAATAATAATTGTGTAGCAGTATGTTTAAAATATTATCATTAGGAGTCAACCTGAAAATAAGTTTAAGTCTTCAGCAACCATATTTTCTTTTAAATGTAATGTAACTCAGTGTGTAGCATTAAAATTATTAGTAATAATTATTATCTTCGAACTAGTAAATATGGTTGGATGAGAGTTGGGGTTTACCTGAAACATTAAATATGAATTTGGAAATTTCAATGATATCATGGGTGTAATTTGTATTTAAACAGAATAAAAATTGTTTTTTTGTTGTCATATACTATTGAAAAATATATTCTGTTAATAGGAAGAATTATGGAATTCCCTTTTGCAGAATTAAACTGAAAGCTGACCCTTGATCAAAAAAATTTTTTAAACTACAGCAACACTTTTATTAAAATGCGACTGCCCTCAATACTCAACTTTAAAATAATCATATATATGTATGCACAATGAACTTTATAATTTTGTAAGGGTTTAAATGTAACCCAAAATTCAACAATAAACATTTTCATAGTTTAACAGTTAGAAATTCTGAAACTCCATGAATCCCATTATTATTTAAAAGTCATGCATGGCATATTCAATGTTTCTTTGACATTGAGAAATCTGAAGCAATAAAAGTATGGTTTACATGACATGGAATGTTCAAATACAAATATTCTTAAACTAGGATGCTGATGATTTCACACAGTTTACACACATACTTTCTTTTATTAATTTTCTTTTATGTTCCCAGACTCTCTACCCACAGAGTGTGCTACCTTTATTTCACTGTGATAGTGCTGTATACAACTAATAGAAGTATGTATTTCACCAAAAATTTAAATATGAACTTTATTCTTAATTTTGTTTGTTGTATTATCAGTAATTTAAAAAATAAATTTAGGTAGCTTAAATTCATCTGTGAATAATTTTAAATTAACTAATTATAAGCATTAAACTTTTTATAACATTAATTATGGCTATATTATTATTATGGCTTAACATTTTTTTTTAGACAAAAATTAGCCTATCTTTGAGAGTAAATATCTCAGTTTATGTGATATCTAAAGATCCCAGGCCAACTGTTATCAAGGACCCCGAAGGACTGTATTGCTCAAAATCAGTATGCCAATTAGTGCATTATATTCCTCTTTTTCTTAGTTAAAATAATACAGTGCCAATCTTTTTATTATTTTAAAAAAAAATAATTATTAGCTTCCCTTTCAACCACTTCGCGTCAGGGAGAGAGAGGCTACCTACAGGTTGTCATCCATTCTAAACATCCATAGCACCAGGACATGCTTTATTTATCGATAAAAGTTTCCCTGAAAAGGATTGAAACCCGCAGTGCCAGGATTACAAGACCTGAATGGATCCCATGAGCTAGCTACCTTGGTGCTCCTAGGTACCAATCTTTATTCATCTTGATCTAACTGTCATGTTACCGTATCCGCTGTCAGATATAACTGCAGAATAATTCCCTGGTTCTACAATTAGCCAAGAAATCTTCATAAAACCCTGGCCCTTCTGACGAATGGTCTCTTATACCCATATTTCTTAAAATAATTTATTAATAATCTCTATACCAAGTCTTGGGCTTAGAGAGAGAAGTATGATAGACATTTAACATGAAATAATAGTCTAAGATTGAATTTTTGTGATTCGTGGACAATGAAGGCATATGAGTTGTTCTATATTTAGGAAGATTAGAGGGCCCCATATATGGTATGGGTTTGATAATAGTAAGAAAGCCAGGAATAGCTTATTAACACGAAGCTCCTTTAACTTAAAACTGAACACTACAGTTAGAATGGGTTTTAAATTAATAAAAACAAATTTAGCTTTATTTAGATTGTTTTGGCTTTTGTAAGTTTTAAATATGTAAATTTATTTTGTATACTTAACCTCATAGGAGCTTCACCATTCGGGTTCACAGTATTAATTGCTCATATTATGAATTTTTCATATTCATTATTTAGGCAAAACTTCTTATGATTCTAAACAATTAATGAGAGGGAACAGAATAAAAAATCTATCTGTCCTCGCCAGGAATCAAACCTGGATCTCCTGCTTGCTATCCGGGCTGGTGTGCTAAGCCGTTACATCACAAGGACCTTGTGGTGTAACGGCTTAGCACACTGGCCCGGATAGCAGGAGATCCAGGTTTGATTCCTGGTGAGGACAGATAGATTTTTTTATTCTGTTCCCTCTCATTAATTGTTTAAAATTTATGTGGGATAAAAAACCTCAACCAAATAAAATATTCTTATGATTCTGTTCATATAGTGGTACAGACTATACATGTCATGATGTCTTGATTCTCTCCTGAAACCTCGTCATTCATTTGGTTGCATTTTTTGTCGATCCATCTGTAAGAATCTCTTCCGTAATTCGATTTCTAGTAGTTATTTCTCTGTCTCCTTAAACTAGTTTGGTTTGGTTTTCTTGTTGCCAAAAAAGTCAAAGATCCTCTTGATTATCCTTTTTGGACATATTCTTAGGATGTGGATTAGAAATCAATCCTCTTTTGCTCTTTGTAGCTGAACTCTTTTTGGCTTTACTGTACAGAGTCTCATTACTAATGAGGGTGAGTTTGTTGTTGTGAAATTTTGGACCTAGAATTTTAGAAGAATTTTCCTTTCCTTGATCTCCAAATTTTCTATTGGACCAAATGTAGTGCTGGAAAGCATTTCTGCAGCATAAAAGGCTTCAGGTTTTGTTTGACTACTGAATTGTAATGTCTTATCTTGGTACTCCAGGAGAGTGCTTTTTTTGTTATAGGTGTCTTATGTAAACTAGAAGGCTAATTCCATTTTGTTTAATCTATATTCCATTGATTTCTTCTCTACACTATTCCCACTAATACATTTTTCCAGTTAATTGGAATTCTTGACAATCTAAATTTTTTTTCCCATTGTCAGGAATTCTGGAGATTCTTAATGTTGGTTATTATTTCCGTTTTTCTAAATGGAATAATGAGGTCTATTTTCCCTGCTTCCTTCTGCAATTCAAGGGTCTATTCCTGTGATTCATTCCATACGCTTCCTCCATCAAACTAATAGGGCCATGTCATCTTAATAAGCTAGACTCTTGATGTTGATGTCCTTTTTTTACCGATCCTAGTCGTATTCCACCTTTTATTTCATTCCCTGACTAGTTTCCCCAAAATCCAATTGAACAGTATAGATGGATAGTCCTCATCCCCTCGAATTTAATTTTGTTAACTGTATTAGTGAGAGTTTCCCTGATAGAGCTTGTTGTTTTGCTGTTCATATCTAGCTCTTTTACTAGAAAGTAAGGTTTTCCCATTCTATAGTGAGTCATATGTATTTTAGAAATCAATAAATGTGATCATGTATGACTTTGCTCTTGATTTCTGGTAGGCTAAGAGATTTTCTTGGTTAAGGATGTGCTCTGGATTGGATCTTTCCTTCCCTACTTCTGCTTCATAATTGTCTCACTGATGGTCGTACAGTAGTGATCTTGTAGTTCAACTCCATTAAGTAAGGTCATCGAGAATTATATCTTATATGTGATATCAAAAAGTGATATGCCCCAATGGTCCTTTTTATCCCCCTCCTTGTGGATAGAGTGGATCAGGGCCATCTGGAATAATTTCCTTAAGCTGGATTTCCTGAAATACTTTTGTAGAGATTTTATTGCTTCCTAATTGGCATTCTTCAATAGTTTGTACACGATCTGATTTTTTCCTGTTGCTTTATTGTTTTTGAGTTTCGATATGATCATATCCAGCTCCTAGCTATGATTAGGGGTTGGTGTTTGCTGCAGCACTGAAACCAGTGTTTCACAGTGGAGGAGGTTTTCATCGTGCTCTGCTAATATACTGCAGTGATCCTTGTTGTTATGCGCTATTTTTCCGTTCACGCCCTGTAACAGTAGGGTCGGTGGGTAGTATTTGATTATTATCTATTAAAATCCTTATAGCAACTCCTTAGTTTCTTCTTGGTAAACTCTTCGTATTTTTGAAGAAGCCTCTAGTTTTTGTAAGCTTTTTTAATTTTTCTGATATGTTTATTTACTATCTTCCTGATAAGTGAGGAAGATTCTCTTTCATTTGATCCCAATCTTCATTGTGTATATTTTTCGCTGCATGGCGGTATTCTTATGAGTTCAAGATTATTACCGGGTCATATCTTTTGTTTGCGTGTTTGATGACCTTGTCTCTCCTTTTGGGAATAATTCTGATTTTTATCTTCAAAAGATAATGATCGTGAGTCCAGATTAGCTCCCCTCAGGACGTTGGCATTTTATATATCCGTATGAAACTTCTGTCAAATAGCTGTTTAGTTCAGCAGAAATTCACCCATCAGTAGGTTTGCTGAGATCTACTTCTTTTGAAGGCAGTTTTAAAGCTGTGGATTTCAGGAACATGGTATGGGCTTGGCACATTTATGAGCCTAACACTATTTTGATTGGTTCTGCCATGGGCCGGGTTATTCCCTACTACGTGGCGATGGTTTTTTCTCTCCTTCCCTATATTGGCTATCTCCTTTTAATATGATATTTTTCCGACATCTTTGAATGAAATTGTTTCATTTCAAGAGAGGAGGAGACGATCAGGGGTTGAAGAAGGGAGGAATATGCAAACACATTTACTCCCTGAATTATGGGGAAGTATGAACTAGCCTCATGGGCACCTACACTAGGAGGGTATTCTGGGTGCCTGAGGGATGCCCTAATTACTTGAGGATTAGGATATTTTGGAGGTTTGGAATTAGGTATACTTTTTAGGATTTCCCTCACCTAAATTCTTAAGAAATCTCAGAAAGTAGTGTTTACAATCATTTCGGTTTGTTATTCCTTCAGCAGACATGTTTTGTGTGCGATGGCTTCTTATTCACTCCACCACTCATGGTGTTTGGAGAGTGCCTCTCCGTGACGATGTCACGGCACGCAACTGGGTTTTATGCTCGGCGATTTCCTGAAAGTCGAAACAAACCTTCATACAAACAGTACTCAGGGATGCCAGAGAAGGCATTTTTGTCTGCACTCAAAGATGTAGGAGACAAAGAGATGAAGTTGAAGTGCAGGAGGTAATACATAACTGTATCACTTCCATCAAGCCCTTTCACAACAAAATAAGCAACACAGATTATGGTTTTCTCTAAAGACCCTTGAGGACTTCTTTTTCAGTGATCTTTTCCCAGATGAATCAACATTTGTCAGTGATGACACTATGGATAGACATAATGTCCAATATTGGTCGTCTTCACCTTAGAATAGCGATATGGCTGGAACAAGACGGGTTACCGGCGCATTAGCTATTGGAAGCTAAAAAAAGTTGCCGCTGAAATGTTTGAAGAAGGGTGGACACTGGTGGGGGGGGGAGGGGGGTTCAGGATGTTTGGAAGGCTTGTCGAATTCTGCAGGAGAATGTCAAGGGAGGAACTTTGTCGTGCTATTCGTAATCTTACATGTGAATTAGAGATCAAAGAGGCATTCTTGAAAATTGTTTACGAATTTCAAAAAGCAATTACTTATCTATTTTTTAAAAAGTTTTATCGTTTTAATTTTTCCCCTCATAATATTGATTTCAATCTGTTTATTTTCTGTAATATTTTAGCATTATTTTATCATTTGAAAACCTCACAAAAAGTTATAATTTTTTTATTGACATCTCCTTTTATGTAGTACCTTAAAATTCCAAGATATTTTAACTAAAAGAACAGGGGAAATATATTATAAGAATGAAGCTTTAAATCTCTAAGATTACAATTAATAAGTCGCCTAAAAATTATAATAGTGTTTAGGATGCTAGACTTTTCATTGATGTAGGTCACTTAATTTCAGAGATATCGTAATGTCATTTACTAGCTACTAAATAAGTTTTTTTTGGGATTCGAAAGAGTTTAATATGGCATCTACAGACTGGAAAATTTTGACTCTGAAATGATTTGAAAAACTATCCGTTTAACCGTAAAAATAATTTAAATCCAATTTATTTTGGTCAAGGCGTTTGTGTATGAGTGTTTATGTTTATTAAATAGAATGAAAAATACTGTTGTATATTTGTCTTGTGGGAATTACAATTATAAGTACTGTTTTGATTGGAAGGTTATTTTTTACTATGACTGTCGTTAGCCATCATATATTTATATCTTTATCTCATTATCTATATCTATTTTTTATTATCTATATATTTATAGACGATGGAAGTTTCTTGTCCTTTAGTAACTGAATAATCTTTGCAGGTTTACTACATTCATTAAAAATAAATACAAAGTTTCAAAGTAAATAAAGTTTTAGCTTTAAAAACAATATTTATGAATTCAATATATATATTTTTTTTTTCTATTAAAGGCATGGCAACCACTGAGGGTCATTATTGCCTCAATTACTATTGTCTATCATCGTTGTAGACAATTTAATGTTATGTAAGATAGATATTTTTTTTAATTTTTTTTTTCAAATTTTTATAATTCATTTTATTATACAGTTATATTATTGATACAAAAAAAACATTATTAGGACAAGAGCTCTTTTAAATTTTAATTTTTTTTTTTTTCTTTTTTTATTATTATTCTACTGTAAATACTTTTAATCTTCAGTCTTAAGTATACTATGATATCATTACACCATTTTTCTTTTAGCAGTTCTTAGTATATGAGTGCGTGACTTAATGTAATATATGATATCAGTCTTATTGTAAGGTTTGTTGAGTCAAGTTCCCTGTCCAAGAGACGGCCAAAGCCCCACCCTCCCGATCTTTCAATATTTTAATACAATAAATAGTGTTGAAATAATTGCTTTTAACGTTATGTATAATTGCAAATATTGATTTTCAGTATGTTTATTTATGACAGCTGTTATTATTCATATTGATTG
Organism: Oncopeltus fasciatus; assembly: GCA_000696205.2. Lineage (NCBI taxonomy): Eukaryota > Metazoa > Arthropoda > Insecta > Hemiptera > Lygaeidae > Oncopeltus > Oncopeltus fasciatus. Next base: position 134,880 of record KZ808652.1, on the reverse strand, counting down.
GAAATAATTGTTGATTTAAAGTTTTTATTCTTATTTACAAATTATTTTAGTTGCTTCCAAAATATTGTAGTCCTCATTTTGTGGTATTTACTAATGTATTTTGACGAGAGGGAACGCCCTGTTTGAGTATTACAATTTAGGGGCGGGTAGAGAGAGACGTGAAAGGCAGTGTGATGTTCCCTCACGTTGAAGTCTCCCAGGCCGGTGTTGTAAGAGGGCCCCGTGTCCTTGAGGCCGGCGGGCAGGGTGAACGCCTCGGCCGAAGGCTGCAGCCCGCTCTAAGGCAAGCCAAACCCACATTCCTATCTAGTCCTCTTCGCCAAGAGCTACAGCCAAGAGCTCGAACGAATGGAGTCTCGGGTGATGCCTGTCGCCGGATGGATTTCGCCTTAGAGGGCAATGAGAAAAAAGTACAAATAAACCTCTAGGAAGTAAATGATCTAAAGGGTTATTTCTACCACCAATGAATATAGAACTCTCATACCTTCTATTCTCCGTCTTCATTGGTTTTTGCAAACCATTTTCTGTTGGCGAGCGCTTTCGGACATTAACCATCCTCGTGGCCGAATACATATGTTCACTGTCACTGTTTGTATTTGGTGATGGTTTGCAGAAACCAATGAAGACGGGGAATAGAAGGTATGAGAGCTCTAGGAAGTACTTTGCTCTGTTGTTGTTATCGCACAGAAATATTTTATTTTTGAATGCTCTTTATACAATAGAATTTACCGTTGAATTTGTATAATCTGTTTCGAAAATTTGGTATATGAACAGATTTTGAACCACACTTTGCAGTTTCAAGTTTGCCAATTTGCTCTATAACTTACTGTCTATCTGCTAAATCAGATCCTTGGTTTAATAAAACTTCCTCTAAATTCTACTATACATTCTAGGGACAAGGCTGTAGCCAAAAAACTATTGAAATAACAGTAATTTGGGTTTAGGTAGATCCAAATTTACATTTACCACGAGTTCGATTTTTTTATTTTATTAAAATATTTCATANAAGAACTAAGTACACCTAGTAATTTCAGATAACAATCGGACATATTTCCCTTACCAACTAATAAGTAAATAAAAGAAAGAGATAAATTACTTATTGATAATTAACAAATAATTACAAATGAACTGAATGTGCTCATTTACAAGGAGGCCTCAGAACACTTGCTAAATACTGCTACTTACCTGACGCTCTGAGACACGCGATCCGACAGAAATTGAACTTAACATTGACTCGGAGGCCCAGAGCGAGCTACTTTTATAACTTCATGGAAAAAGCGAGGCAGGTCTAGAAGAATCTCTTATTTATTAAACTTTTATTTATTTATTACATTCTGTTAAATTAAAAAAAAAATTTGTAATTTGATTACAATGAAATTTAAAAAAATGACATTCAATGTCAATCACATGAGGAAAGAAGGTGACCTATGACACCACTCTCAAAGTCAGGTTCTAAATATATGTTTTCTCCAGATATCTGCCTATTTTATATTAATTTTACGCGTGCATATATCTTATATCTACATTTACTAAAAGATACACCTATGTGTATGTACACACACACATATATACTTTAGACTTCTGAAAAATCATCAGATCATTGCCTACACCTGATTCCATTCACTGGAGTCACTTCGACATTGAATGGAATCATTTAGTGTTACGTGAGTGTTTATACACATATGCGTATTATTTACATCAGTATTTAATTACGTGCTCCATATTTTAAATAGTGAACTGTAAAAAAAAAAAACAGTTTGAGAAGATGTTTTCTCAACAACTTTTCTTTAGCAACAAAGAATTCTATTTGTTAACAAATATAATTAAGCCCAAGTCAGGTCTACACTTAGAAGCAATTATTTGTCCATTCAATCACGTACGTATTTACCAATTCAAGAATGAGTTTTATCTCGATGAAACACTGACTTTACCGACAGACTGGAAGGACAAGGGACGCGGAAAGACGTGTGTATCAAACCCACCCACACAAAAAACCTTATACGCCCACAAAAGGTATTTTACTCTGGCCCCTACTAACGCTTCAACATCCAATGACTGTCATTCTTTGTCGAATCAAAAGTTAGAATTCATTATTTCCAGAATTATTCTAACAACCCATAGTTATTGGAACGAATGAATATTGGATTGCTTAGGTCTATTAGCACGTACATATGCTTTATATCTCAATAATGATTTTATTACTTTCCTCTACTTATAAATTAATGTTTTTAAAAAGAAAATATTGCCAATTTCAAGAATTTTTTAATTAATTTCTTATGAAAATATCAATCAGTAACCAAAATTTTGATGGAATTAATTTCAAAAAATGACATTTAGGAATCACTTTACATTGGATGGATCAGCTAAACATTCTGACATGCCACTTGTTTTAACAGAGTTACATAAGTGTACGCATAAATGTACATAATTCAATGTGTTTATATTAAACAACGCAATGAATTTCTAGGAGCTGTTTCATTAGAAACAGTCTCATGTTATATATTATAAACCTAGACAATAATAATGTTACCTCAATATCATATTTAAATATTGTTTAAGACGACTCTTTTGAATTTTCCAATCGGTAGTCTCGCAGTTTTATCATAGTAGTAATTACGCTTTAACCAAACTTTGTGAGGGTGTGTTTAATTAAAGTATGATAATTCTAAACAAAGAAGTAGGCATTATTTAATTTTTTTTTTCTATCCCGAATTAAATCGGAAGTATGCCAACCCTTCACCTAACAATTCTCCATATTCCTATCTATATCACACACCCTTGGAGGCAGGAGGATTAATGATTCAAACTTCTCAGAGATCGGCTGATCAGTCGTGGCCCTTCACTGATGATATACAGTTTGGAGATATCCGATCTTTAACACAAAGTTATTTTGTAAAAAAAATTATATAACACTAATAATAATTGGTAGTACTATTTAATTGTATGTATTTAAATATTTAAAGTAAACCTGCAAATTATACCACATCCGGTTTATTTGACATATTCTAATATATATAAATTGTTAACTGTAATAGAAGAAAAAGTGTTTTGGACAATACATTTTGTATTATAAAATATCGAGTTTTACGACGAATACCCAGAAGTTTAGAAACATGCGTTTAATACAATAGCCTTATTTTTGTTAATCATTTCAATTTTAAGTTTAAAAAAATTATCTTTATTAGATGATTTTAGTTGGAAATCGGTCAAGGTAGAGTCAAAAAAATACAAATTAAAAAAATATTACATTACAAGCCATCTTCAGGGCTGTAGAAATACATTACCATGAGAACGTTGGCAGATAATCTTTAAAAAAATAGACTTTTTTTTTAATTTGTATTATTTTGGATCTACCTTGACCGAACTCCAACTAAAATCATCTTAGAATAATATCTACGGTCAAAAGAATCACCATATATAGCTTTTCTTTATACCCCTATCAATGGAAATCAATATGAGAAAATTTTAGAAAAAATCCACTAATTGTTTAATACATTATTAAATAAACATAAATTTAAGTTTGTATGTGTGTGTGCGTGCGTGTGTGAACGTCGTGAAAGCATAGGGTCCTCAATATTTTCATACAAGGACAATAATCGATTATCAATTGTCTTATTCTGGATAAAAATTGGCATTTATGGTCCATTTCTTTTTCTAAATCCACTATGCCAAAAAGACAATATTTTTACTTAACCACACAGGATAGAAGTATTTATAAGCAACCTACTAGTCCATAGGTATAGCTATAAATATAACTATAGCTGTAACTATAACTGTAACTAATACCAAAGTGATTTAGGAATGCAAAAATTGAAGACCCTTGGAAAATTAAATGGTGTATAAAACAAAATGATTATGTTATCATATTCAAGTTTTCAAAGGACAATAAATATTTAATCCTTTTTAATACTTACCAATGCTTAATAATCATTATAGAGCATTATTTAAGCTTGTATGTAAAGTTTTTTCCGGGTTGGACCGTGTAAAGTTTTTAATGGTTGCCGAGCTTTCGCACATCCTGTGATGGCTTCTTCAGGGCTGAATAGAGAATGCATTCCTGTTCAGCCCTGAAGAAGCCATCACAGGATGTGCGAAAGCTCGGCAACCATCAAAAACTTTACCCGGTCCAACCCGGAAAAAACTTTACATACATCTGATGGCTGTGGAAGCCTACGTGAACATATTATTTAGGCTTGTTTAATCTTATTCGACTTTTTCGAAAAAATAAGGCATTATTTGCCAGTGACATATGACAGTTATTTATTTCAATAGAAGAAACATAGTAGTATCCCCCAAAGAAATTTTTGTCGCGTAATTTTGAGACTTTACTTGAAAAAAAAAAAAAAAAATTCACAACCGCCGAAGCAACTCGTGAAATTATTAATTATGAAGGGGAAGGTGTCCCTGACAAACGGGCTGTGTGGCGTTGGTTTGAGAAATTTAGCAGTAGAGAGGTACCCACATTGGAAATGAAGAAGGTCTCCAAGCTACCATCAACGGATATTGATGAGGTTTTGCAGGAGCTGTTGAGTAATGTCCGTACACAAGTTTACATGAACTTACAGGTGGTTAATCGCCATCTAATGTCTATAGAGAATGTGAAAATAAGCAATAGCAAAACTATCCCTTAAGAACTTTTTCCTCATTAATCAGCTAAGATGTTATAAATTTGTAAATATTTATTGAAAAACCTGTCCCCAGTGTTTAAAAGTGGGTTTACTGGCAAATAAGTAATTGCTTGATCGCGTCAATCTGTTTTTCGGTCCGTTTGCANTCTATGGGAGGAAACAGAAATTTAGAAGAAGAAATTGGGGAATTTAGAAACGTGTACTATCATATTTTTAATACGCAAGTCAAAAAGAACGCTTAGGAGACATGTTAAAAATTTTAATGCAATGTTCTTTATATTAAATTTTTAATTGTTGTTTTTCCTTAGAACGTTAGTTTTTTTTTTCTAGAGATTTACGAATGGGTTACCCAAGCAAACAATCGATACACTATTCAAAAAATCCTTTCTTAAATATTCCATCTGATGCCACATGTACCAAAATACATGCATGACCAATCATGCAATAAATGATCCCATCAAGTTACTGTACGATAAACTCTAGAGAAAACTTTACGGACACCACAAACCTTTTTTGCATTCCATTCAACAATGCACTGGTTTACTGGTGTCTTGTCGATTGAGACATCGCGTCAATCTGTTTTTCGGTCCGTTTGCAGTTAGAGGGTAATTTGAAACAAAAAAAAAATAATAATAAGTCCATGCTTTGCGTTTTTTTTTACTTTTAAAGATGTTATTCATCACCTTTATTCCTGATGGATACTCTATGAACTCTGAATGCTACTGAAAATGTTGCCTTTGGTCAACCGAAAGGAGTTTTATTCAAACAAGATAATGCTCTTCCTCACTAAGCTAAAGAATATAGAAAACCATAAAGCTTAAAGAATGAGTTCGACCTCCTGACTCCATCCACCATATAGTCCAGATCTAGGTCCATCGGATTACTGCTTGGTCCTTGGCCAATTTCTTCAATGGAAAACATTTGATAACTTTGCAGAAGTTGAAATTGCGATCCGTGAACTCATTGAGAACCATATTAAAGAATGGTATCAGTGTGAGATCCAGCGATGGACTACCAGTTTATTTAAAAAATATTATAATACAAATTTTTAGTTAAAAAACGCTCATTTTTTTTATACGTCCCTTTCTTTAAGTAATACATCAAGATAGTGAAGTAAATATTTTCCTTGGTTATATTTTTTTATTTTACAAAGGTATCAGTAAAATAAAACTATAAAAAATCTACGGGGATATTATATATAGAAATAGAAAATCTTGTACTCTCCAGATGCCACAAGTAGCCTCTGTCTTGCAAAGAGAATCAAGGGAAGAAATGGCGGAGGCTCACTAAGTTGAATGCTGTTTAATAAAAATATTAAGGTCCATTGGAAAACCGGTCCCTACAATAATTTACATAGAGGCGATGCAGCGACAGAACCAAAAGGAGCATGAAGGTTCTCAGGCCTCCACTCAGGCCCTCGCACCATCTGTAAATATTCTTGTCAGTTCATCTGGTAGCTCCTTGCAAATTCCGCTACAGCTGATCAGAAAGTTATAAAAGAAAATAACTGTGAAATAACTGGGAAGTAGAATATATTTTGAGTTTCTGCCCTTTTATAAGTTTGGTCTTATTTATTCCTATTTTTTATTACATAAGTATTCCATCATGCTTTATTAAATATGTAACAATTTATAACTATTTATAACATTTATCTGGACCACAATTTCCGTATTTTTAAAACCTCCCCAAAAATGCAACGGACAAAGCCTCCTATAATAATTATAACTTAAAGATTATTAAATTAAATACTAAAAAATAAATAAAATTAAAAAAATTATTGCTTGAAGTTAGATTCCAAATATTTACATATATGGAGAAAGAACATAATGGTTTTAATGCATGTAAATATCAAACTTCTAATGAGTATTCGATGTTGCAATTTCGCATTTCTTTGCATCTCTTCAGCTGTGAAGTTGGGATATGGTACCATTTCAATCTGAAAAAACTCACGCCGAACTATTTCTGCAGTAACACAATTTTCTTCTTGAAGAAAATCGGGGTCTTTGTTTGTTCCTTTTTTTTAACATTTATAAAAATTAAATTTAGGTCCAGCGTCGTCCTAAAAGAAGAACATTACAGTTTATTTTATAAGAGTAAACCAGTATGCCTATGTAATTAATTCGCCATAGACATTTTCAAATTTAACATAGAATATTTATGCAACAAAGAAAATTGAGTTCAGCAGATAAAAATTAATATTAAAAAATAATTTGTAATTCATTTAAAATTAAATTTATTTAA
>KZ808652.1:87123-99520 GCA_000696205.2 Oncopeltus fasciatus | reverse complement strand
ATTATGTATAAAAAAATCCCAAAAAGAAAAGAATTTTATTATTCTGTTGAACTTTAAAAATTTTCGCATATTATGGCCACAATTTTTTTTTCACAATTTAAAATCAGTGATTTGGATGAAACATTGCAGAATCAATAAGTGCAAAGTTTCATGCAATCATTTTTTTGGAATAATAAAGTATAAATAATACATAAGAGGAAAAAATTGGAATGGAGAATAAAGTTCATCTAATACTTATCACTTACAAAAAAATAAGAGAAGTCCGTCTTGCTGTATAAACTAAGCAGATTTCTCATTTACTTAACAATTTTATTATTTAATTCTTTAAAGATGTAAAGAAATTTGATTAATATTCTCATCTAACTAGTTTACTAGAGAAAAGACCATTTAAAAGTTAATTAGTTATGGACATAGTTGACCGTTTTATTTAAATATAAATATATTCTCTCACTTGTAGTTGTCAATCATAGGTAAAACATGAAATTTTAACAAATTTTGCGAACAACTATTTTTCTTTCTTTGAGAGCCAATAAAAGTTAAAATGTAATTAAAAAAAATTAATGCTGAACGGTACAGTCTTATACACTGGTTTATTCTATTATTTTCATATTGGGTGCCGACAAGCCTCCCAACATCCAAGGAATCCAATCTCTTTAATCCAAAGTTCTCAAAATAATCGCAAATGTTCCATATTATATATCTAGTTCTACCCTTCACCGTGACTTCTATGTCCCTTCATTCCAAGACCTCATATCCTACCGCTTCTCCCTTTTCCACATTCAGCTATCGTACCAACCAAGCCTATTTTCACAGGCCATTTCCTTCTTCCTTAATCCCTACAACCCTCCCTGCTGACTCAAACGACGATGGCTCGGGGCCAAAAAGGAAGATAGATTTTATTTAATAAAAAAGTGTCGCTGGACACATTCTCTCTTCATGTAAAACTTCGTATTTATTACTATATTTCATAAAACAATAGGGATTTGTTTATTTTGTATTGATCATTATGACAATAGTAAAAACTTTTCACAATTTGTATATTCTATCTGTAAAAGTCATACTGCCTGTGTTGATTCTGCTAAAAAAATTATGTATTATAAATTTATTTTATCTTACACAGTAAATCTATACCGGTAAATGTGATACCTTCAGCAGATGGTGTAAATATGAAAGAGAAAGAAAAAAAATTCATGATAGCCATGTGAGAGAAGGTGTGCCCAGAGGATGGCTTCCCAAGCATGAAGCTATCTACTCAAGTAAGTCCCGGGGCCAACTCCTTCTCAGCCATCTTGTAGTGTTGTCTGGCAAGTGTAGTGTTGTCATGAGGGGCATGTGAGAGAAGGTGTGCCCAGAGGATGGCTCCCCAAGCATGAAGCTATTTACTCAAGTAAGTACAGGAGCCAACTCCTTCTCAGCCTTCTTGTAGTGCTGCCTGGCAAGAGTAGTGTTGTCATGCGGGGCATGTGAGAGAAGGTGCGAACAGAGGATGGCTCCCCAAGAATGAAGCTATCTACTCAAGTAAGTACAGGAGCCAACTCCTTCTCAGCCTTCTTGTAGTGTTGTCTGGCAAGTGTAGTATTGTCATGAGGGGCATTTGAGAGAAGGTGTGCCCAGAGGATGGCTTCCCAAGCATGAAGCTTTTTACTCAAGTAAGTCCCGGGGCCAACTCCTTCTCAGCCATCTTGTTGAGCTGCCTGGCAAGTGTAGTGTTGTCATGAGGGGCATGTGAGAGAAGGACCCAGTGATGGCTCCCCAAGTATGAAGCTATCTACTCAAGTAAGTCCCGGGGCCAACTCCTTCTCAGCCTTCTTGTAGTGTTGTCATGCTACGCATTAATATGTTTGGGTGGCCGTGAAGTTTATTTGTATCAGATTGAAGCGAGTGTAGATCAGGTGCATGCATTTCTGTTTTGTGTTGATGTTAATTTCTTTGTGGTTGTTGTATCGTTGAGTGCTGATGTCGAAAGCCAAACTGGTGATCAGGGAGTGTGTCTTAAATATAAGGAAGAAGTCATTTACAAATAATTTTAAAATAATTATAAGTAAGTGGAAGAAGGCTAATATAACTGTAAGATGAAGGGTCGTTTTCAAGTTATTAGGTTTATGAATCACTGCAATTTTTGAGTGTTTCCATTGTATAGAGAAGTGTGCGGTCCGTAGTATTGAAATAAATTGTATAGTTAGAAATACCTCCGCTTTTTGCGGCATTTTCTGGAGTATCTCTTTTGTTATTAGGGCGTATCTTGTAGGTTTGTGTGCTTGTAAGTGCGCATTTCTTCCCTAATGTATTTAGTTGTAAATGGTTCGAGAGGAAGTGTTAGTGGAGTGATGTGTTAAGTGCCTCGTGGGTAAGTGTTTCGTGTTCGTGGTTATGGAGTACAACACTCGGTTGGTGTGAATATGTATTACAAATGATACGCAAAAATATCGAACCTTTCCTCGTCAGGGACGGTTCAGGTAACATGCCGATCAAGAAGAGGCCCGGAAAATTGAGTCTGCCAAAGAAGAAGAAGTCTGGTCGCTCTCCAGGGACTATCGTGTAGTGAGGTTGGAAACATGAGTGTCGATAGACTGCTTTTTGAAAGTAGACATGATTTTTTTTTTCAGTATATTGTTTAGCTTATTACAGTTCCGTTTGTCCGTCGGTAGTCTGTGTGTTTGACAGATCTTCCGGTCTCTTTTCATTGCCCTGATCAGCTGCTCCTAAAATTGAAATGAAAATTTTTAATTTATCTGCATGGTGAAAAAACAAACCAAAAAAAACTGGTGCACAACAGGATCAAACTATTTTGAGTAAATGTCAAGCAAATTTTAAAAGTTTAAAGAAGTTTTCAGTTCATAGTTCAAAAACTTTCATCTTCATTCTTTTTCTTCAAACTCTATAACGATAAGCAGTAGCTCTGTGAACTAAGCGAATTCCTCAATTGATTATTTGAATTTTTTCGCTTTGAACTTTTATGCTACAGAATATATCTCGCACTTATAGAATCTTTTATCAAACAAGAAATCTGTGTCCAGGTTTATTGCTCAAAACTGAATATTACACCCAATGCTTAAAAAAATAACGAACTCTCATTTAAAAGACACAATTTTATTAAGAAAATAACTTATTGCGCCTTAAAAATCGAAAAATCATATATTATTTATATTATAATTATTCGGATCTGGTAAATTCTCACTCTTATGTTCTTTTAGTTTTCTATTTTCATTAGTAAATTTGATTTAAAACTCTTAGAATCTTTATCAGTGTTATAAATATGTTTGTGTCTGTGTGTTTTTGTGTCAACAGTCTATTGCAACAATTTTCATTTTTTTTATAAAAGAATTCGGTAGCTTTTAAATGTAAAACAAAAGACTAAATTTTGTTATTGAGAAAAATGGGGCCCAATAGGAGTGTGGGAATAACTGAAATGTCAACTGATGGAATCGTTATTTCGACGAAGCGAGCGCAATATTCAGCTTAGAGCATTGAAACTAAGTGCTGATAATTTCATTGATAAAAATATATTATATCAGTATTACACCGATATATATTAGTCATTAGCATATTTGGTAAAATAAAAATATTTGTCATGCCAATAGCTATATTACTTCGGAATCCGCTAAATAAAAAAATGAATAAATAAAAAACTGCTAGTAGATGATATGATGTGGCTTTTTATTATTGTCCTTGAAAGATATCAGGTGTCCACACTGGCAAACTTGAATAAATTTAAATTATTTTTTGAAAGAGTGTTCATTTCAATATGTCAGATCAATTTGTGAAATGAATTAGTCTTTAAAAAGGAGACTTTGTTGACCGTAGATATTATTCTAAGATGATTTTAGTTGGGGTTCGGTCAAGGTAGATCCAAAAAACACAAATTTTAAAAAAACGTAATTTTTAATAAAGGATTATCTGCCAACGTTTCGGCTTACATTGTAAGCCATCTTCAGGGCTATCATGAAGATGAGAGAGGACGTTCTGTCCCTAAGTTCACATTTCCATGACTGAAATTTCCAGTCAGAAACCCTTTGAAATTAAGTGTAGGGAGCCTAGCCGTGGAGCGTATTGCGCCAGCTGTGGCTATTCAGGTCGGATGGGACACACTGGTTATGAGGTTATATTAAATGGAGGCATTGTCTCTGTGTGAGTGTGGCTGTCGTCCTTGTTGTGCTCGCGGCCTCCAGACAGCCCTTCCCCCCACCCCACCCCTTTGAAAGGGTGAGAGTGCAGCTGCAAACTGCTGCACTCTGCTCCCCCAATGATGCACTTCCAACAATGCACCTGGCCGTTTCCAACAATGCCACCTCCGCTCCATCTCAGAACGAGCCCAGTTCCCGTATCGTATGCAAATTATAGAACTGTATTATTTTGTATCGTTCAAGATACATAATAAATCACTCTATCTCATAATCAGTTTGTACAATGAAATGGGAAATGATGGTTATCTCATAGGGATGGTGTATGCAAATTCCGATGCATCTTTTGTACTGGATGATCCATCAACAATAGCGTTTGTACGTGATTGTATTTACGTGTTTTAAAAATAGTTTTCAAGCCTGAACATCTTGATGAAGGAAAGTCATTGTCCTAAATTACTTCAAGAAATTTCACTTCACGCATGCTTAATCCAACGTGATGAAAACTATTACTAAGGTTAGATATTAGTAAGCGAAAGAAAATAACGTAGTGACATCACAAAAAGAAGGCAGGAAAAGTAGAGAATCAACAAACTACTAACCATACATTCCCAAAATTATGCAATCGAAAATTTACTTTAATTTTCCCTCTAATTTTGCATTTTTGGATCTTATAATAAATATTAAAATGGATAATATATGTCAGGCAGACTTTTTCTCTTAGCACTTACTTTTGTTTCTTTATAATTCGTTCGAAAAAGAGAAATAAACAATGTTTTATTACATTATACAATTTTCTATATTTCCTCCAATTATTCGATAGTCTGATTGTTAAGGACAATAAAATTTTAATGTTTGAGTGAGGGAGATAGCCCAAAATGTTAATTTTTTGGCTACGATATATGACATGTGGCATTGAAATATAAAAATTTCAATTTTTATTTATTCATAATAAATCAAAGAAAGGACTTACCTGTTATCTGCTCTTACAATAACAATATTTTTTAAAAGAGGAATTATTTTATTTCTTATTATCCCATAACTGTTTATTATCTTTTATATTTAATGATACTATTTAAAACGCATTCTCAAAAAACGCATTTAAAAAAAATTTATTGAAATATTTATTCTATAAGTGTAAGGGATCACACGACAAGAAAGATTCTAATAAATATTCAGGGAATATGATACTGATAAATTCGCTTACACTAATTATGCTTTTTAATCCTGAATTTAATCCTCACAGCATCGTTTGAGTATGCTCATTTTAAATTGGATAACTCCCAAGGAAAGATGTAATCTTTATTATAATTTTCAAGAACTCCAGTTCAGTTCAATATTTTTTTAGTTCATTCAATTTTTATAGTATTACTACAATAGGTTAGTTATAAACCGATGAAATAGCTTACACATTACTCTTCCTTAGACACACTCAGTTTCTAAGGAAAAATAATAAACTGTGGGATAATTGTTGGATATATGGTACATCATAAACTAAGAGGAAAAAAATGATAAGATCAATGCATTTCTTAAATCAACAGAAACTCCTGGTTCCAAAACCAAGCTTCGCTTTTCTGTTATGAAATTTCAAATTTTTTTCGATTAATTTAACCCCCAATGTGTTGATGGGTCTTATAAAATAAGAGCTTGTTAAACAATATGAACTCTTAATGCAAAATACACACAATACTTTTTTTTTGTCCTAAGAAAATAAACATAAATTATTTCAAAAGGAGAATTTTTTCACCGTAGATATAATTATTAGATGATTTTAGTTGGGGTTCGGTCAAGGTACCTTAACCCCAACTAAATTCTTCTAATAATACATTATTTCAGAATTTACACTATGTTATTGAATAATTAAATTATATAGTTTACCTGTAATTTATTATAAATATTTTCTAAAGATTTATTAGAGCAATTTTTCTGGATGAAACATGTCTCAGATGTGTTTATTGTTCTTCCACGGCACACTAGCTTGGTCAGAACAGAAACTTTTTGGTAGCCTGATTTTTTTCGCTCTCAATGAAGAATGGCAACCAAACAAGGCTGGATCTTCTTAAAAGCCCACTACAAATCGATTTGGTTATTGCAAACAAAAATACAGATATTGAAAAAAAAAAACTGCATTCTGGAAGAATTAAACTTGAGACTTTCTGTTCAAGAGTCCATAGCCACACCCAGGGCAGTGTCCTCAAAAAGTATTTTACGCGTAACTTATTGCTCTAGTAACAGCTGTAGTAATAGCTTGATTTATCATTATATTATTATTCGTATCTTGCGTGTTAGCCTTCCGTTCAACCACTTAGGGTCATGGAGGAAGGGGCTATCTACAGGTTGCCACCCTATTTTAAACACCCATGGCTCAGGACAAGCTTCTATATTATAAATAAAAGATTGACCTGGGCGGGATTTGAACCCGCGGCGTCAGGATTGTGAGACCCGTACGGATCCTCTGAGCTAGCCTGGCGCCCCAATTATTATTCGTATCATTTATAACTAAAAACTCATTGAAAGATGTAAATAAATATTTAAAGATTCATTTCGGAATTTAGAAGAGAGAAATTATCTTTGAGCCGAAAATTGATAAATAAATATTTAATAAGTGTGGTGTGAATTGGTGCAGTTTACAGGGCCCCTCCGACAAGACTTCCTTATTGACTCAACTACCACTATCAGATTGAAGACGAAGTAATGACTGACCTCTTTGTTATGTAAATGAAGACTATTTCTTTCAATGAATTGAGCGCTATTCGTCTTATCGTCAGATCTATTTGCTCTGGCATTATTATTTCAATATTTGCAACCTTGAAGGACGTTAGTTTCATTTTTTTCCAGTATTTAAATATCTTGTTATCTTGATCTTCTAGAACAAATACACTAAAATAATACATCAAAATATAAAATTACTAAAATTATGAGGTTCAACTCATATATAATTTCCATTGCTTTGGCAATGTCTGAATCATTTTTCAAACTTTTTGGCAAGAGTAACATTACAAATCATGATTTTTAATAATTGATAAATGGTTCAGAATCATATATTTTAAAATTGATAACTATCACGATTTTTTGAGTTCTTATTAGTACTAAAAATATTTGAAGCCTATTTAGGTTTATTAAATATTTGAAGCCTATTTAGGTCCACCCCCTTAAAAAATTAATTCAATTTCATGAATAAGTTCTTTAATAAAGAACTTTAATTGTGTATTTCTTATTGGTTCAATAGGGGTGAAAGGAACAATTTGTTGAATTATTCATCTTACTTTATTGAAGGAACAATATAATATTTTAAGATATATATTTAGCACACTCACAGCCTACTATCAGCGATCTTAGTAGGGCGTCCTGCAGAAGTGTAGTGGCGTTCAGCGTGGATTATATCTATACTAGGAGTTCTATGGGGCGAGCAAAATCACACAAAATGTCACCGTTCTCACCTTTCTTTACTACATTTCTCTTTCCCTGTTATGGTAACCAAGAAAGCATTCAACGGACAGGGGGATATCACATCTTATGGAGAGTTCAGTCGGCAGGATATTTCGGGATACCATTATTGAAATCAGGTCCCATTTCTTGAAGGAACGCTCTAAAATCCATCCCAAGAACACTGTAAATCCCTCGAAATTTCTTCGGGGTTTCGTAAAATCCGTGCATGATTCAAGCCGATTGTTATTCATAGTGTTTGTATCCCGCTGTCTGGGTATTCTGAATGTATTGCCAGGTGGAGCTCATTCTTGTTGAGACCGGCAATGTCTGAACGGGATAAGAGCAGCAGTGTGGTGAGTGGATTCGAGGAGACAGCCCATAACAATGGTGTCAGCAGACTCATGAAGCTGTGAGAGCACTTTGTCGATAGGCTTATATCATCTAAGCGTTCTTCTCTATGCAGACTACCTCACGACAGTTCGTCCTAAGAATATTAGGAGATCACGAGATTTTGTCTATCACGTCAACATTTTAAACTACAGGATATCCTTAGAATCATAAAAAATCATGCATTTATAAGAACATAAATTAAAATAGTACCAAATATACAGTTTACAAAACATTTAATATAAGTTAAATCGATTTCATACATATAAAATTGTTTTTTAATGAACAGTTCTTAAAAATTATGATAAAAAGTTACGTTTGTAGCTTTTTCTGGAGTGTTTGTTTTGTGTATATTCGCGCTTGATGCTCCAACATTAGTCAGCCATCATATGTACTTCTTATCTACCCTGATACCTTGCTTCCATGACCCTCAAATCTTGATGGAAACGCTCACCCTGTTCATCACTCACTGAAAAAATGCAATTTAATGCTCATGTTGCAACCTAGCTTTTGGAAGCTTTCCAAGAGTTGCTGGACAATTCAGGAGTAATTCAATGTCGAAATCTCCATCGTTGGAGTCGCTTTCATCTGCACCATATTCGTATTCCCATTCTTCCAAAGAGGGAAATTCATTGAAAACTGGCACGGGGACCTCGGCTGAATGTGGTACTGGGCGCATAGCTGACGGTAAACTAGGATACTCTATTTTACATTTGTTTTTATTGTTATTACCCGATGTTTTTACTATACAAAACTAACAATCACTTGAATAATCTTTAGGCTCTCTCCAAATCATAGGTATACCAAATGGAAGCTTAGCACGTGTTCCCTTGGTCCTCATCCGTAAACCCTCAACACACTGTTTACACTCTTTATGAGGTGCCCATGCTTTATCTTAATCACCCAGTTTAACTTTAAAATAGGCAAAATACGCTTGTCTGACAAATGTATTGATGTTTGTCCATTGACTGGGAATGGTAAAACTGCCACATATATAACAAAACGAAAGGGGCTGTTTTCGCACTTTCGACGTGTAGGATCAGAGGTAGCCATAAGGAAACGTTTCAGTTCAAACACACTATGCAGTTCTGTACACTTCCGTAACGAAATACTAAATACTGCTTACCGACACACAACGTTTCACCACAGTATAACATACGTAACTAAACAGGCAGGTCTAGACCAGCATGCGCCCCACCCACATAGAAACCGAACGTGACGTGATAGAATAAAACTAAAGACAGTTTTGAAATCAACACAAAAAAGCTAAAAAATCTAACTTAACAGAAATTGATTTTCAAATTGTTCTCCCGTGTAATTTATTTAAATATAATTCTTTTGAGTGGATAGATTTTTTTTGTTTTTTTTCGACAATGTATTTTGCTAATAAATAATTTGTGAGCGAGGCATAGTTTCGTTCGGCGACTCCCCCACCATCGGCAAGAGTCCAGGACTCTCTCTGCAGGACGAACAAGAGGAAGTGGTAGAGGCGTGACGAAACAAGCGGCCCTGCTAAGTGTAGTCCCTGGTACCCAGGAAGTCCTGACTCGGCCCAAAGGTCACACTGTCCTCTGTCGCATCCTTTCTGGATCTGTCTGGAGCCGATTTTCTCAGCGCACCTTCCATCCTTTGCTCCAACTTACCTCCTAAATCCCATTCTTCTTTTGGAGCTCTTCCTTCAAACGAATTGTAAAATATTATTTTTTTACTGTATTTAATCCCACGAAAATTTTAACAATTTTTAATGCAAGGGAACAGAATAAAAAATCTGCCCCAGCCAGGACTCGAACCTGGATCTCCTGCTATCCGGGCCGGTGCATTTTCCACTGGGACAAGTCTGATAAGTTATTAAATTCCACGCACTAGTGACGAGAGGCTAACCAGGCTCTCGACCCTAGTTCGGGGAATTTAATAACTCAATATCATAACTAAATATCAGACTTGTCCCAGTGTAAAATGCACCGGCCCGTATAGCAAGAGATCCAGGTTCGAGTCCTGGCTGAGGCAGATAGATTATTTATTCTATTCCCTTGCATTTATTGTTTAGTCACCTAATGCTTATCTAAGGAAGGTGGATAAACATATGTCGACAAATTCTCTCATCCTCATACCCACAAGTAGCATACACATTCTTATGGATATATTTATTTAAAAAGAACTATTCGACTAACACAATATTTATGAATACTTCACAAGATTATTTATTCTTGTTAGTAAGGATTAGAAAAGATTCTCATTTGGGGAAAGCTAAACAGGAAGAAAAATAGATACGCACACTTATCCACAAGATCTTCGCCCCAGGGAACCAGATTTCTGTCTGAAACTACCAATGGAGAATCAAACACTGATAACACTTAATAAAATCTTACCATTGGACAATAGGTAAAGATTTGAATGACAATAGGGCAGCCCACCTGAAGTGATGTAAGACCATAAGCGGTCTACTACAAAGGCCTTTGTCATTCCAGCTTTTACGGATCTTAATTTACTCAAACAAATTTCTTATTACAAGCATTACATATTATATTCATATAAGGCATTAATATATAATTAATAATAATNTGACTTAACATGTTCTTTTCCACCGAAGTATGGCAGTTTGAAATATGTATACTGATCACATTCTGGTCATATATATATATAATTGTTGTAGGACTTCAATAATGGAAGGAATAGAGGTTAAATATAGGACCGAATTGAAAAACCGTGATAATCCTTATTATTGTTTGAGTTATTTGAAAATACCCGTATAATACAATAAGTGTAATATGTTGCATTTAAGTATTTATGTGAGAAGAACATCTTAGCAACTATTAATAATGAAATAATATAAATACTTAAGAATAAATAAATATTTGATATGTAATTAATTAGGCATGTAATTTCCAGATTTGGGCAGATCATGTACTTTCTAGAATGCATAATTATTTAGCTTATTTTTGCAAACTGGTAAACATATTAGTTTTTGATTGAAATGAAATAAGTGATAGTCCCAGTTTATAGGAAAACCAACCAAAATGGAAAACCAAACTGAATAATAAGTATTATCTTCGTTATTGTTAGTTTATAATCAATTAAACATATCTGGAGTACAATTTAATTTTCTATCCGTTAAATTCTATAATATTTTTTATAATGTGCATAATGGGCAAGATACTTAAGTATGAGTTAGAAGGGTTAAGAGCCTCATCTTATTGCCTCTCTAAGTATTTTTCGATCAAAAGTTTTTTCGATGCTCCCTGCCCCCGTTAATCTTGGATTCTTTTATGCATTGTCACCAGTAGGCTAGCGGAACTGATATTTCCGAGTAGCCTTCATTTTTTCATTCCTTCATATAATGGTATTCCATTTAGGAGTAGATCCTGAGACCAAGCTAAATCAGTACTTCTATGTCGAAAAATTATATAACAACAATTAATTAATTATATCTAATATGGTAATGTTAATTATTCTTTTTTTATCACTGTTGTTTGTTTTATCCGAGGTAATGTATTAAATAGTGAGTTGAAACATTCTTTTAATTAAAAAAAATAATAAATTCACTGTCAACTTAATGTCCGAAACTAGACCATACATAACTTGCCACCGAACGACCAATTATCTGAACCCTTGATAATCTTTAATCGTTTTCTCTAGGATGCTTTGATATCCTTATTTTATTTTGTTGGGGAACATATAATTCCCACTTTTTTTTTATTATATCTTTTTGAGTTTGACAGCCTAACCGGATGGCATCATATAGTGAAAATATAATGACAGCTGTAAAGGAAACAGTAAAACAGAAGATTTAACATGTGTTCTATGGATATCCGCTTGTTCCCCTCTTTCCTGTTTAACTTGGAACACTGTTTCAGAAAACAGTAATGGAATAAAATATATTTTATTCTAGGGGCTTTTATTATACACAATATCCACCGTTTATTTTCAAAGTTTAACGACTTATTCCAGTTCATTATTGTCAGTAGGGTAAGGAATTAGTTTGAAACTGGGATTTTTAAATAATCTAATTAAATTACATATAAAAACAATTTAAATTTGCCTTTACATTATTTGATTTTTTTTGCTTTAATTTGATTTTTGATGCTAATATTTTATAGGGTAGGGGTTTATCAAAAACCCTCTGGTATAGTTATTCTAGTAGAAGCCTAAGGCTAATGTTATTTTTTCGATTAGGACTATTTAACATTGCTTCTATGCTTTAAGAGAAAATGGAATAAAATAAGATGAATTTGAAGAATTATTTGTAGGGGGAAAATAGAAGGGAGGAAACTCCTCGCCCCTCAAAACTAAAACTCAGAAACCATGCATTTTTTTTCCAATTTAATTCAAGATGTTTGGGGCGCCGGGATAGCTCAGGGGATCCGTACGGGTCTCGCAATCCTGACGCCGCGGGTTCAAATCCCGCCCAGGTCAATCTTTTATTTATAATATAGAAGCTTGTCCTGAGCCATGGGTGTTTA